>MDKI01011010.1:0-24541 GCA_005239505.1 Nicotiana paniculata | reverse complement strand
TGCGTTAATGATAAAAAAAAATACACTTTTTATGTGCATAATAGAGTCTATTTCATGTGTAGGCTAATTGGAGATGGAAACCAAGCTAAATGGATGCAAATACATCAAAAATACGCTCAAGAGGCAAGGAGGAGTGCACCGGGCTATAGCCGGGCACCAGAGCCCAAACGCCTGACCCTGCCTAGTGTTAGCCAGGCGTTAGAGTCCAAACGCCAGCCTTAGCCTGGCGTTAGCCAGGCGCCAGGGCCCAAACGCCAGGCCCCTGTTCGGTCAATTCCGAGTTTTGAGAGTTTAAGTGTTTCCCGGTTGGAATAGAAGTCTCCTACACGTTTAGGGTTTTTCCTAATCATATAAATAGACCCCTAAAACACATCTTAAGAAGGGGAAGAAGGGGATTAGAAGAGGCGGACGGCAAGACATCAATTTGTACAGATTTTATTCATTACTTTGTAGTTTCATTATGCAAGTTATTTTCGATTTGATTCTTATGAACTTGTTTAGCTAACTTTTTCAATCTAGGGTTTTGGTAGAACCCGTTGAGGGATGAACTTATTGTGTTATTAATATAATTCCGATTGATTGATTAATCTTTATTTGTTCAACTACGTTCTTGTTGTAGTTAATTGAATGGCCATCAATTAGCTGTTCCTATTTATTATGTATCTACTTGAGAGAGAGTGCATATTTAGGTAGTTGTTTGAACAACATCACTCCCGGAGTATAGACGAAAGTCATAACCGAGGGTTTAGAGGTTGGATTAGAGATAACGATACCTCGGGTGCAATCTAAAGTGAACTATAATGCAATCTAGCTAGCGTAACTTGAGAAAGTGTGTCTACTAAATTATCATGATTACTTGAGAGAGATTATGGTAGATAGAGTGTTCATGATTGATAAAGACAACTAATCAAGCTATATAAAGTATCCGAGAAGTAAATTCACCGACGGGGGAAACCATAACCTTAGATCCTTATTACAACTGTTCACACCTTAGCATAGTTAATCTTTAGTTTTAATCTTTAGTGTTAGTAATTTAAATAGCATCAACTGACAGTTGAGTATTCTAACAGCTTGCTTGATACGTAAATTCCCTGTGGGATTGACTCTGGGTATAATACCCCGGATTATATGTTCAGCGGTCGCTTAGTCTTTTATTAGACATAGTTGAGCGTGATCAGTTATGAAGGACACAGATACTGAGGGGGTTGAGTTAGCATCTTACAGGCTGAGGGGAGAAACGTATTCCTGGTTCGAGATGTGGGAAAAGTCCCGTGGGGAGGTAAGTCCTCCGGCGAGATGGGATGAGTTTTGATGCTTTTATGGATCACTTCTTTCCTGCCGAGACTATGTCAGCCCGTGCTACGGAGTTTGAGGTTATCAAGTAGGGTAATATGAGTGTGTGGGCATACCACATAGAGCTCGTGAGGTTTCCAAGTACGTTCCTCAGTTGGTATCGACTATGGATGCCCGAGTTCGACGGTTTGTTCAGGGCCTCAGTCCCTTGGTTGTGAATGAAGCCGCTACAACTGCCTTGCACTCAGACATGAATTATGGTAAGATAATGGGGTTCGCCCAGGCCACGGAGACTAGAAAATTGATGATAAGGTCAGATAGGGAGAATATTAGCAGGGCCCGGTCAGTGAGCCACTCAGGGAGTTCAGTTGGAGGAAGGAGACCGGTTTAGGGGAGAGGGACATCAGGGACATCCCAGTCCTATACTCAGTCCTCATTCGGTGCACCGTCATCAGTGCCTCGTTATCAGCAGGCCAGTCACTGGGGGCCAAGATTAGGTAGTAGGAGACCCCATCAGTCCGGTCGTCCAGGAGGGAGGTTCCACCATCAGAGGAGGACACTGTGCCCTAAGAGTGGGAGGTTCCATACCGAGTCTTGTTACCTGGATATCCCCATATGCTATAGGTGTGGGGTGAGAGGCCATATTCAGCGGGATTTCCGTGCGCCCAGTCAGGGCATGGTCCTTCGGTCACCGTATCTTCAGTACGTCCTCCATCTCCAGCAGAACGTGGTACAGTTAGAGGTGGGGCTCGTGGTAGTGGTGGACCCAGCCGGTTCTATGCTTTGAGTGGTCGCCAGTGTGCGGAGGTTTTCCCAGATGTTGTTACAGGTATTCTGACTATCCAAGCCCTTGATTGTTATGCTCTTACTGAAACGGGGTCCTCCTTGTCCTATGTTACCCCATTTATTGCTTTAATTTTTGGGATAGAACCCGAACATATTCATGAGTCTTTCTCGGTGTCGACTTTGGTTGGTGATTCCATTACAGCCGCGTGAATCTATAGGAATTGTGTTGTCACGGTGTGTGGTCGAGATACCACGGCAGATCTTATAGAACTTGGGATGGTAGATTTTGATGTTATCATGGGGATGGATTGGCTTTACTCGTGCTTTGCTAAACTCGACTGCGGAACCAGAATTATGAGACTAGAGTTTCCTAACGAGTTAGTTATTGAGTGGAAAGGGAATGGTGTGGTGCCGAAGGGTAGGTTTATTTCCTACCTTAAGGCCTCGAAGATGATTAGAAAGTTGTGTATTTATCACTTGGTCCGGGTCGCGGACACCACTTTAGAAGTACCTGCCTTTGAGTCCGTTCTAGTCATGAATGAGTTTCTTGAAGTGTTTTCGGAAGAGCTTCCAAGGATTCCGCCAAATAGGGAGATTGATTTCGGGATTGATGTGTTGCCAGATACGCAGCCAATATCTATCCCACCATACAGAATGGCGCCAGTAGAGTTTAGGGAGTTAAAGGAGCAGTTGAAAGACTTATTAGAGAAGGGGTTCATTCGGCCAAGTGTGTCGCCGTGGGGCGCTCCGATTCTTTTTGTCAGAAAGAAGGATGGGTCACTTTGGATGTGTATTGATTATCGGCAGCTCAACAAAATCATTATCAAAAACAAGTATCCACTACCTCGGATAGATGATTTGTTCGACCAATTGCAGGGTACAAGCTTCTTTTCCAAAATTGATTTATGGTCGGGATATCACCAGTTGAAGATCATAGAGCAGGATATTCCTAAGACCGCCTTCAGAACTCGTATGGCCATTTTGATATCTTGGTAATGTCCTTTGGACTGACCAATGATCCAGCATCTTTCATGGATCTTATGAATCGGGTTTTCAAACCATTTCTGGACTCCTTCGTGATTGTTTATATTGATGACATCCTTGTCTACTCGCGCAGTCGGGAGGACCATGCAAATCACCTCAGGGCAGTTCTCCAAACCCTTCATCAGCATCAATTGTATGCCAAGTTTTCAAAATGTGAATTTTGGTTGGAGTCGGTCACATTTTTGGGTCATGTTGTTTCCAGAGAAGGGATTAACGTTGGCCCCTAGAATATCACAGCAGTAAATGATTGGCCTAGACCGACGACCCTGACAGAGATTCGTAGTTTCTTGGGTTTGGCCGGGTATTATCGGAGGTTTGTGGAGGGGTTCTCTACCCTCGCCTCCCCATTAACTAAATTGACACAGAAGGAAACTAAGTTCCAATGGTCCGATGCTTGTGAGAAGAGCTTTCAGAAATTGAAACCAAGATTGACATCGGCATCGGTGTTAACTTTGCCAGAAGGCACAGAGGGATTTGTGGTTTATTGCGATGCTTCAGGGGTTGGTTTGGGATGTGTATTGATGCAACACGGGAAGGTTATAGCCTATGCTTCCAGGCAACTCAAGAATCACGAGAAGAATTATCTGACGCATGATTTAGAACTCGCGGCAGTTGTGTTTGCAATAAAGATCTGGCGGCATTATTTGTATGGGGCTCATGTGGACGTGTTCTCAGAACACAAGAGTCTCCAATATTTGTTCAGGCAGAAGGAGTTAAATTTAAGATAGCGGCGGTGGTTAGAATTGCTTAAGGATTATGATATGAACATTTTGTACCATCCAGGGAAAGTAAATGTAGTGGTCGGCACTCTCAGTCGGAAGTCTAGGGGTAGTCTGGTCCATTTGGAGGAAGATTAGAGGTCGTTGGCTCGGGAGGTTTGTCAGTTTGCTAGTCTGGGGGTCTGTCTCTCTACCTCAGACGAGGGGAAAGTCATGGTGCAAAATGGGGAGGAATCATCACTTGTAGCGGAAGTCAAGGAAAAGCAGTTTATGGATCCAGCATTGGCGCAGTTGAAGGAGGCAGTTTTGAATAGCCAGATCTGACCATTTTTGCTCGGGAGCAATGATGGTGTTTTGTGGTTCCAGGGAAGGTTATGTGTTCCTTATGTGGATAATCTTCGGGAGAGGGTGATGGTGGAAGCTCACAATTCCAGGTATTCCGTGCACCCAGGTTCCACAAAAATGTATCAAGATATCCGGGAAATCTATTGGCGGAGCAGTATGAAAAGAGGTGTGGCAGACCTTGTGTCTAACTGTCCGAATTGTCAGCAAGTAAAGGCCAAGCATCAGAGGCCTGGTGGGTTAACTCAGCTTATGGAAATTCCAATGTGGAAATGGGAAATGATCAACATGGATTTAGTGGTAGGGCTACCTCGCACTCAGTGTAAGTTCGACTTGATTTGGGTGATAGTGGACCGACTCACGAAATCAGCTCACTTCTTGCCGGTCAAGTCCACCGATACTGCAGAACAATACGCTTAGTTGTATACCAAGGAAATAGTCAG
Source organism: Nicotiana paniculata (assembly GCA_005239505.1). Taxonomy (NCBI): domain Eukaryota; kingdom Viridiplantae; phylum Streptophyta; class Magnoliopsida; order Solanales; family Solanaceae; genus Nicotiana; species Nicotiana paniculata. The sequence goes on along the minus strand of MDKI01011010.1, from coordinate 19,914 downwards.
GCTTCATGGTACTCCAGTTTCTATTATTTCACACCGAGGAGCCTAGTTCACAGCTAATATTTGGAGGAAATTTCAGCAAGGCTTGGGTACTCAGGTAAATCTTAGCACAGCTTTCCACCCGCAGACTGATGGTCAGGCAGAGCGGACTATTCAGAGGCATGAAGATATGTTACGGGCTTGTTTATTGGACTTCAAGGGTAGTTGGGATGACCATTTACCGCTTATCGAATTTGCTTACAATAATAGCTTTCACGCTAGTATTCAGATTGCCCCATTTGAGGCATTGTACGGAAGGAGGTGTAGATCTATGATTGGGTGATTTGAGGTTGGTGACGCAGAGTTGTTAGGGCCAGATCTTGTGCACCAGGCATTGGAAAAAGTCAGAGTAATTCGGCAGAGGATGAAAACCGCTCAAAGCCGTCAAACGTCCTATGAGGACGTTCATCGAAGAGAAATTGAATTCCAAGTTGATGATTGGGTATTCTTGAAGGTATCTCCCATGAAGGGAGTAATGAGGTTTGGGAAAAAGGGGAAATTGATCCCAAGACATGTCGGGCCATATCGGATTGCTCAAAGAGTAGGACAAGTGGCTTATCGGTTGGAATTACCCCATGAATTGTCATTAGTGCACCCGCTGTTCCACGTGTCCATGTTGAAGAAAGTGGTTGGAGATCCATCAGTCATCGTACCAGATGAGGCCATTGAGATTAATGAATAATTATCATATGAGGAGGTTCCGGTTTCCATTCTTGATAGACAAGTCCGTAGATTAAGGAATAAAGAAATTGCTTTAGTTCAAGTATTGTGGCGAAGTCAGCATGTTGAGGAAGCCATGTGGGAGGCAGAAAATGAGATGAAAGAAAGATATCCCCACTTATTTGAACAAGTCTAGTAGTGACGTCAGAACCATATCCTATAAATCTACCCTCGGTTCTGTGCAAAAGCACCCCATCTTCCCCTAGTGCCTCATTGTTGTAATTTCCCAATGTGTGCTAAAATCGGACTCGCTTTTCTATTTGAGGTAAATGAATGTTTTGTGAAACATATGTGCTAGGTAAGTGATTAATGGTAGAATAGGTTGGTAGTAATTAATTGAAATGAATATAGTATATTGAATGATTGGGTTACATGGGACTCATTAAAATGACCAAGTATGTGCAATGTGAACCATGAACAAATTTGTGGTATAAGAGGAAAGAACTATGTGTAGTTGACAAAATGATTGAATGTCTGCAAATTATTGGAGTAACAATGTTGTGTGTGAGTTATTTGGTGATTTAAAACTGTGTAATGGTGCTTGGAAATATGTCTTGGGAGGGAGGGGGGGTTCTCTGTCAGGTAGATAGGTCCAATTACAGAGGGAACTCTGGCGAAATTTTCCCTGAGTTCTGGAAGTCGCATATCACGCTTTCAAAACGAAATGATTTCCAAAACCCTCATTCGAGAACGAATGATTTTAAGGGGGGAGGATGTAAGGACCCGTAAAATTTTCTTGTTTAAAAATATTGTCGAACAAAGTACCCAAGTTGTTTTATTTTGGGAATCTTTGAAACATAACTGAACTAAGCAAAAAGTACCCCGAGACTTGAAGAATGTGATTTTCCAGAAAATAGGTGATATGCGATCGCACAGCATGTATGCGGACCGCATAATGGTCACATACCTAGGCAGAATACTGCCCCATTTGAGGTCAACTATGCGGTCTGGTATATGATCGCATAACGTGTATGCGTACCGCACAATTGGTCGCATACCTGGGCAGTGTGTTCTGGATTTATGGCCCACCCTGGGGGCCATTGTGCGGTCAGATCTGCGAACCCCATGTCAGGAATGCGATTGCATTCCTGACCGTATTCTTGTGTCGGGCCCTTTTTTTCTAATTTTTGAAAAACGACCTAAGTTCAATGAAACACCCCTCCTCTTCATTTTTAACCATTTTCTGAACAAAACTAGAGAGAGGGGAGAGACGATTCTTAAGGGAGAAAGCCTCATCTTTACCAATTGGATTTTCAAAGTCACTCAGGCCTGGAAATTTTGAGTAATCATCTTCTTCTTCATTCTAACGGGTAAGAATCCCCAAACCCTTTTCATTAATTTTCTAATTTTAAACAAAAGGAGGACTCCCATGAATCAATTCTTGAAAATATAAGTTTATACCTTGCATGCATGTTCATTAATGGCCATAATCTAGTAAGAGGAAACGGGTTGGGGTAAGGTTCACAAATAAGGGGTTGGCAATCTAAGGGGGGGAGTCATATAGCCGTTGATAAATGCTTAAAAAGGGTTCAAATTGTATGCATGGATCTCGATTTTGAGTTGAACATGTTTAATTATGAACTAAATTTCGACCCCAGGTATGTATAGCTAACTTTAACCTTCGTAGAATCCTCTTGTTGGGTTCGAGTATGTAATATGTGTACCTTGTTTGGAAATATGTGAATTGACTGTTCAAATGTGCTAAGACATGAGACTTTATTCTCTGATTCTTCCTGGTTGATTGTCATGCTATTGTGTTGTATGAAGTTGTAAAACGGGCTTGATGGGCAATGAACGAAAGATTGATAATGTGCTCAAATATGGGAATGTGTAAAATAGTTGAAAGCCATACGTGCAAAAGAGTATTGTGAAACAAGGTAACTGAATTGAGTGAGTGTGGCAACACTGTTTTCATGAAATTTCTACTTGATAGATGTTATGGTGCCTTGGGACCAAATAAATGAGTCGTTGATATGAATTTGTATTCCTTGAATTGGTGATTCTTGTGATGAAATTGTTTGTGAATGTGCTGTGAATTAAAATTGTCAGACAGGGTCGGGTTGCCCGCAACACAAAGTAATAAGGATGATGGGTTGTGGTGATAAGGGTGGCCGAGGTAATAAGGGTGATCGAGGTAATAAGGATGAAATGTGATCGTTATCACTGTTGAAATGAAAAACCCTGAGCTCTTGAATATGATGATGTTGAAAGGGAAAAAGGAGAGATTGTGCATCTTGTTTGATTCTGGTTGTTTCCTTCTACGTGCATCTATTAATTGGTTTTATTGTTACTCCTTAATTATGTATTGCTTGATTGTACTTGGGATAAAGTTTGTTTATACATACAAGTACTATTCCACAGTACTAATGCCCCTTTTGTCGGGGGCGCTACATCTTTTATATGGATGTAGGTGGACCCATAGCAGGTTGCTCAGCTCGCCATTAGTGGTGTCTTCTCTTCATCCTTCTCAGTTGTTCTGGTAAGACCCATTTCCTCTCGGGGCCATGTGTAGTTCGGGCCTTCTCCTTTTGAGTGTATTATGTAGTGTAAGGTATAGCCGGGGCCTTGTTGCCGGCAAGTATTGTATAAGTTCCTAGTACTCTTAGAGGTTCCGTAGACACTACGTGGGTGTAAATTTATATTTTGGGTAGTGGTTATATGTATTTGTAATCGTGTTCCGTATCAGAAAGTGGTGTATCTAATATGCATGAATTGGACTTAAGGTGGTAATCACGCACTTCTAAGCTTGTCTCACCGTTCCTCATAATTAACGTTTGTTATAGATACGGGGAAGCACATTGGGTGGGAAAGGCAAATCAGTTTCTCTTGACTGAGGATCACCCGGTCGCGTCCCTCGATTTTGGGGCGTGACAATACCTCACTTAGAACAAACTTTCTAGCAAGTTGATATCATCTATGGTACGGATGAAGAGGAAGCATTAGCGGCAATGAGGGATTTATTTTTCGACGATGAGGACATGGACTGTTGTGTCATTCTTGAAGAGGGGGAGAGCAAGGCCCTTCCATACAAGTCATGAGCAGAGGATCATATCTCAAGAATTGGTCTGTCAGGACGACCAAAGCCCATCGAGCCTCGGGGTAGCAAGGCTAACAAAACAAGCATTTATTTAGAACTTACTTAATTTTTAAAAAAAATTCTTCCTTTTCGCATTTTTAATTTCTGCAAGAAAGAGCTCCTATGTTCAAATGATTATTCAATTTTATCAAAGCATTTGCAGTTTATCTATAAATCGTATATTTACTTGCTACTGTTTTCCTCCCCATTACTTTATTTACACAGCATTACTATTACTTATCTTGATGAACCGACGACTGTGACATGCAATGAGGCAACACAACAAATGGATTCTGATTCAGACGAGGATGATATACCTGAGGATATTGTTAAAGAGGTCAAGAACTTTGAGAATAGACCTAAGTCTAACTTGGACGAAGCTGAGGTTGTCAACCTGGGATACCGCACCAAAGTCCGCACATCAACTGGGGCAACTCCTTACATGTTGGTTTATGGTACAGAAGTCGTTATTCCTGCCGAGGTCGAAATTCCATCCCTGTGAATCATACAAGAAGCCGAACTCAGCGATGCAGAGTGGGTACGGAGCCGTTATGAGCAATTGGCCCTCATAGACGAAAAAAGAAGGAACGCAGTTTGTCATGGTCAGTTATACCAGAACAGAATGATCAGAGCCTTCAACAAGAAACTCAAGTTGAGACGATTCACAACGAGGCAGTTGGTGTTAAAGAAGATCTTTCCTCACCAAAACGAAGCAAAATGGAAATTCTCTCCCAATTGGCAAGGCCCGTACACGGTTCACCGAGTGCTGACAGGAGGAGCACTCATACTTGTAGAAATGGATGGAGAAATCTGGCCAAACCCAATCAACTCAGATGCAATCAAGCGCTACTATGTGTAACTTTCATGATTTTTATCAAATGTAATAAATTGAACAACGCCTGACCTGATTCCTGTTTAAGAGGGGATACGTAGGCAACCCTATGGGTTCGGTCACATTTTAATAAAAATTTCATTTCCCCCACGAATGGAAACTGCGGCAGAATTTTGAGGAGGGACCTCAAAATTCCGAAGCAAATGAAGCCGAGCACCGCACAAGCAACAGCTAGAAGCATTCACCCATAAAACTGGGGCAGAATTTTGAGGAGGACCCTCGAAATTCCATAGCAAGAGAGGTTGCAATTCCTTGAACCGCGTCATTATCGTCGGTTCATCCAAATAAATTACTTAAATTATATGTTATATTTTTTTTAAAACCATGCATATTTGCTTTCTCAAAAAATAGCTTGTTTAGCAACGCTACCCCTGTGATATGAAAAACAAAGTCCTCGTTGTCAAGAAGACAGGCCGAGCCAAGCCAGTGGGAATGCGAACTAAGATTCCCCTTTACAGAACTCACATTTTTTCTTTGAATGCAGGCACCAACACGGCGAAAGCCCAGAACACATTACTATCTTCGCAAGATGCATATTTCTTAAGAACACACTCTCAAACTCGTCGCACATGCCGATGCTTACTATCATCAAAAACAACGCTTATTCACCACAATCGTATCACCGCAGTTTATCATCAGCTAAGAACTCTTACAGTCGTTTATTTTCCCCCATTGCATAAGAGCTATTATTCTGACTTTCGAGACTAAACTTTGTCCCCCCCCCCCTGCATTTTATTTCCTGCATTGCATAAGGCTACCATTCTTCCTTTTGAGGTTCTACGCTACCTCCCCTGCATTTTATTTCCCGCATTACATAAGGCTATCATTCTTCCTTCCGAGGTTTTACGCTACCTCCCCTGCATTTTATTTCCTACATTGCATAAGGTTACCATTCTGCCTTCCGAGGTTCCACACTACCTCCCCTGCATTTTATTTCCTGCATTGCATAAGGCTACCATTCTGCCTTCCGAGGTTCTGCGCTACCTCCCTTGCATTTTATTTCCTGCATTGCATAAGGCTACCATTCTGCCTTTCGAGGTTCTATGCTACCTCCCCTGCATTTTATTTCTTGCGTTGCATGAGGCTACCATTCTGCCTTCCGAGGTTCCACGCTACCTCCCCTGCATTTTACTTCATTGCATAAAGCTCCTATCTACCTCTTCAAAGCAACCACCTTTCGTGACGTTACTTATTTATGCTTCTCTCGGGCTAAGCTCTGCCCCTCTTTTCTTTTGCAAATTGCAAGACTAAACTCTATCTTATTAGCATAATACCAGTGCATTCTTCATGGGCTGAAATATCGCCAACTTGTCCAAAGGCGTCATCGTTCGGAGGCACCATATTCATGGCCCGAGAACATCATTTCATAGCCTGAGGATCTCTTTTATTCAACTTGCATATCATTATTGAAAGGCACCATGGTTCGGAGGCACCATCATCATGGCCCGAGAACATCATTTCATAGCCTGCGAATCCCGCACCAAGCGATTCATGGCCCAGGACATCATGGTCTAAGGACAATCATCCTCAATTGTCCAAAGACAGCATTCATAGTCCAACGGGAACTTGCATCATGTTTATATTATGCACGATATACGCTTGCTATTTATTTGCAGGTAATCTGGCCGGGACGGCCCGGTAGGCAGGAGCGGACCACTCCAGTTCTCCGATACAACCCCGTAAGACCTTCCTACTTTACCTTACCTCGCACCTTACGTCCGTTCTTGTCAAACATCACTGGTATATTTTGCCTATATTCCGGAACTACATACGGCCTAATTCCTGTAAAACCAGGGATATGTAGGAAGCTCAGAACCCAGGGTGCGGACTAATTCTCTCCCACGGTTTCCTCTCGATCAATATTGGCCGTCATATCTTTACCCGACAACTCTTTCATCCTTCCCGGGTAAAGAGGGGCAGCTGTTGATACCTAATTTTTCCTCAAATTATTTTCAAACTGGCATATAAGACCTCAAAATTACTCTTTATAATAATGAGTGTTTTTCCCTATTTTTATTATTTTCCTATTTATTTTAATATTTCATATTTAAATAATTCATAAATTATGCTATAAATAATTCCGAAATATTTCCCAGCTCAGTATGTTATTTATAATCATTTTTTAACCAGTAAAATTCAATTATTTCACAAATTAGCCAATTGGTTCTCATTTTATTTCAATTACAGCAATTTTTCAATTATAGCCCAATTGGACATTTTGTATTATTTTAATTCAAAATTTATGTTTTTTTTACACTCAATATCAGTTAATTACTGTAATTTTACCTATTTTAACTTAATTTCTTTTTTTTTATAATTATTGGTTATTTTAATTAATTAATTATCTATTTATATTGGGTATTTAACACTTAGCCATATTTATTTAAAATTCAGACATATTTTGTACCCAATTAACCCCAATCCATCATACCTTAAGTAACCCATCCCAAATAAATTCTCTACCTGGCCAAAACCCCAATTAATCTGAGTCGTTGATCAAATGACATCAACGGCCCAGATCGTTCCTAACCATAATTAACCCCGTACCTAGCCCCCAGACCCCTCTCATTCTTTCGAGACCGACCCTCTCTCTTCTCGTCTCTCTCTCTCTGGTTCCCTGTAGAACCTTCCCTATTCCCTCCTTCTCCGATGAAGCTCAGCCTATCTTCGGCCACCATCCTTTTGACCACCAGCCTCCATGACGCCTCATTTCTCCGGTTACTTCATCTTTGAAGCCTTCAATGTTTCCGACCGTGCCAAACGGTTACTGGGTTTCCTGCTGGGTGGTTTTCCGGCTCTTTCCGGTGGGGTTTTGACACGATTATGCCATAACCACCACTATCCCTGAGTTTCACGGCATGTTCTTCTACTTTCTCTGGTTTCTTATCAACCCCTAATTTTGAACGTTCCGATCTTTTTAGATATGTAACAAAACCATATATATTGCTAGTTCTTTTCTTGTTTTCTTTAAAAATATCTCAGTTTCCTAAACGATTTCTCATCTTTATATAACTAGGGTTTTAAAATCCTTTACAAAAATAGTTCTTTCTAACTTCTTAGTATTATTTAGTGATTTTATTATGTTTGAGCATCATTGGAACCGTTCTCCTTTTGTTTGAGTCATTTTTGTTAAAACCCCTAAATCTCTGGGTTCAATCTATGAGTCCGAGTATTTTTTGCAATATTGTTAACCTGTTCTGGCATGAACCCTATGCTTGCGTGAATATTCTATGTGTGCTCGTTATTTCTTGCTCTGAATGATGTTAGGATTTTTGATTCCTTGTCGTCTCTGCCTAAACAATGCTTGTCTGAATGGTTCTTTATTTTTTGTGTTTCCAAGGCTCGACTAAGTTGGAATAATGCTATGGGGTGTGTTGGTATGTTTGTTTGGGGTCCCGAGGGGCTCGGGATTGATTTCAGATGGTTGGCAAAGTTTTGAACTTGGAAAATTGCAGCAAATGGCTGCTGGTGTAAGTTTCTCGTGTTGGCTGCACCTGCGGAAGGGTAGCTCCAGGTGCAACGTCGCAGGTGCGAAAGGTCATGCACAGGTGCAAAAGGAGGCTAGGTAGGGGAAATCCGCAGGTGCAAAGAGATGGCCGCACCTGCGAAGCCGCAGGTGCAGAGAAGTGGCCGCAGGTGCGAGAATTGGTCTGTTAGTGGGATTGCGCAGGTGCGCACTTGGGACCGCAGATGCGCACCTGGGACCGCAGGTACGCACCTAGGACCGCAGGTGCGCACCTGAGACCGCAGGTGCGGAAATACTGGGCAGAACAATATATAAGAGGCCTCCGTGAAATTTTATTCATTCCACCATTTTGGCATGTGGTTGGAGCTCTTTTGAAGGCAAATAGAAGAGGAAACTCGTAGTTCTTCAGTGGAGGTAAGTTCCCGGGTTATCAAAGTTGTTTCTATGATATTTTGTTCGAATTAGGCTTGTAAATTAAAGGATTAAATTAGGTAAAGTATGGAAAGAATGGTAGAGGATTGGAAAATTCTTTTGGACATTTGGGTAGGCAATTGTGGTCTGATATTGGTGTTTTTGGTATGCGTAGAATTGTGGGAGGGCGAGGTTTCTAGTGATGTAAAATTTATCGAATTCCGAGACGTGGGCCCGGGGCTCGGCTTTGGCCGAATTTTGAGATTCTTGTATAATGTGATAGCTTTCGATTGGGTTGTGTTCCTTTAGTATATATTAATGATGTTAAACTGGTTTTGGCTAGATTCGGAGCAATCGGGAGCCAATTTGAGGGGCAAGGGCATAGCAGACTAGTGTTGTGGCCGGTAGAGGTAAGTAATGGTCATAAATCTTGTCTTGAGGGTATGAAACCCCGGACTACGTATTTCTCACGGATTTTAGAATGGCACACATGTCGGATGACAAGTATGTGGCGCGCGCTGAGTTTTTGGAATTTTGACTAGGTCCACTCCACGCAACTAACGAGTTGCATATTTTACTCAAAACCTTATGTTAAATTATGTTCTAAAGATTGTTGAAATATTTTGGCTATAAGCCGTGTTTGGGGCCTCGTGCCGATATGTTTAGACCCCCTGGGGGATTTTTAATGTTGTTTTCCTCATTATTTATTGATGATTTCACTCAGCCACATTGTGCTTACTATTTTCGAAACTCAGCTTTATTTACACTACTTTGATATTTAAAAACGATGTTTTGGGTCGAGTACCCTGTTTTACTTATTCGCCCGAGGGGCTTTTTGAGTGGTTCTGCTGAGTGAGGCCGACGACTTGATTGTGAGGATATGATACGCCACGAGGTGGCTTGATATTAGCGCTTGGGCTGAAGGAGCCCCTCCGGAGTCTGCACACATCCCCAGTGAGCGCACTGAGTGCCGAGTGACGTGTGATTGGAAGGCATGAGTGACTGTGAGGTGCTGAGTGACTGATTATGAGTGACTGTGAGGCATGCCCGAGGGGCAGATTATGATACATGTTTTTCCCGAGGGGTTACCTATGACTTTTACTAGTTTCACTCTGGACTTATGAAATATGTTTTGCCCAAGGGGCCTCTATATGATTCATTTCATTTTCATACTAAATCTTTCGGCTTGAGTTGTTGAAAATATACATATTTCCAAATGATTTTTCTGAAGCTGGTTTTAAGGCATGATAATTTCATATATCTATGTTTATACTGTCGGAAAGTAAGGTTGTGCTTATTGTGAATTGATGACATTGATTTTATGTGTTTCCTTGCCACTTTGAATTGATTTATTTTCATTACTACTGAGTTGGCGTAATCACATTACTCCATGCACCCTTGTGTGCAGATTCAGGTGCAGATACCGAGCATTATCTATATTTTAAGTGCGGAGCCAGAGTGCGACATATAGAGGTAGTTGTTCAGCGTCCGTAGCATCTCTGTTTTCCCTTCTTGTTGTATCTAGATTTTTATTCGGAGGTTTTGTATTATAATAGGATATTCTGGGCTTATTTTTCTTAGATGCTCATGACATGTTGGCTCCGGGTTTTGGGGTTGGTTGCACTGTGTATTTGGCCTAATGTATTTAGTAAACTCTGTATATTTTATGAAATTCTTGAAATTGGATTGGGATTGTGAAAGAAATTGTAAACATGTGCTTATTTTCTAGCTTAGTTCCACGATAGGCGCCATCATGGCCGGTTAGGTTTTGGGGTCGTGACAGCTTGGTATCAGAGCCTAGGTTAGATAGGACTCAACGGTCATGAGCAGGTTTAGTATAGTCGTGCGGATCGGTACGGAGAGGTCTGTACTTATCTTCGAGAGGTTGCCGAACTTTTAGGAAACATTTCTATCTTTCTTGAACTTTTTCGTGCTAATCTATTGATTCTTGAAATCTGAACTTACGTTGTTCCATTCATTCACAGATGGTGAGGACACGCCATACCGATCAAAGTGACCAGACCCCAGCTAGACCAGCGAGAGGTTGAGGCCGCGGTCGAGGACGTGGTAGAGGTAAGGAGCCAGCCCGCGCAGCAGCCGGGACAGTACCACAGGATCCCTCTATAGATCAGGATCAGGTTCCCGCCAATGGTGTTCAGCAGGATAGGATCAGGAACCGGCAGTGCCTATGGTTATTCCGGGTTTTCAGGAGACCCTGTCTCAGATATTGACAGTGTGCACCAGTTTGGCTCAGGCAGTCACCATGTCTTCTACTGCCACCACAGCTCAGGCATGGGGAGGCAATCAGACTCTAGTTGCCCGGGCACCTAAGCAGGCTGCACGGGGTATTCAGGCACCGGGAGCATCCCCAGCTCATCCAGTTGCTCCGGTCCAGGATTATATGGTCCTTGTTATGCCTGAGGACGAGCAGCACAGGTTGGAGAGGTTCAGCAGACTTCAGCCTCCAACTTTTAGAGGTACAGAGGGCGAGGTTGCCCAGGGGTTTCTAGATAAGTGCCAGAGGATACTACGTATTGCAGGTATTTTTGAGACCAGTGGAGTCTCATTTGTTATATTTCAGTTTGCGAATGCTTCCTTTACTTGGTGGGTGTCATTTGAGAGGTGTAGGCCGGTTGGTTCAGCACCTCTCACCAAGTAGCAGTTCTCCACGATCTTTTTGGAGAAGTATGTTCCTCAGTCCCACAGAAAAGAGCAGCGCAGGCAGTTTGAGCAGCTGACCACGGAGAGTTATCAGTTACTCAGTACGAGATGAGTTTTTCCGAGTTGGCTAGGCATGCTTTTGAGATTGTTCCTACTGATAGGGAGAGGGTGAGGAGGTTTGTATATGGACTTTCTTATCAGCTCCGGCTATTTATGACCCGGGAGAGAGTATTGGGTGCTTCATTCGAGCAGGTTGTTGACATAGCTCGAGATATTGAGTCTGTTTGCCACCAGGAGCGGGAGGAGTGGGAGGCCAAGAGGCCTCGTGGTTCGGGCAGTTCTAGTGGTGCTCCCTTCAGGGGACAGTTTCAGCAGGGTAGGGGCCGTTCATTCAGGCCTTCTTAGTCAGGCCGCCTAGCATATAGTGGTGCATCTTCAGGGCATGGTCCCCGTGGTTCTCAGTCAGGCGGTACTTCATTTGGTGCCCTCCCAGCTCAGAGTGCAGCTCGAGCACCCCCAGTTTAGAGTTCTTCTATACATGAGTCTTCCAGTGGTCGTTCGGGTGCTAGGGGTTTCTAACAGTCCCCGCCTCCACCTCTAGGAAGTTGTTTTGAGTGTGGAGAGTCCAGGCACATGTGGAGGCAGTGTCCTTGTCGTTCCGGTGTTTCTTCTCATTAGAGGGGCCAGCCCTCGACTTCAGCTCCAGTTACTTCACCACCTGCCCAGGCAGCCTGGGGTGGTAGTCAGTCAGCCAAAGGCTGACCTAGAGAGGGAGGTCGAGCAGGGGGAGGTCAGGCTTGTATGTATGCATTTCTAGCCAGGCCAGATGCTATGGCCTCAGATACTGTTATCGCAGGTATTGTCCTAGTATGTTGTTGAGATGCCTTGGCTTTATTTGACCCTGGTTCTACATATATGTTTCTTCATATTTTGCCCATTTTCTGGATATGCCCCGTGAGTCTCTAGTCACCTCTGATCATGTGTCGACTCCAGTGGGTGACACTGTTGTTGTGGACCGTGTGTATCGGTCGTGCATGATATCTATTGGGGGCCTGGAGACCCGAGTGGACCTACTGTTACTCAGCATGGTCGATTTTGATGTGATATTAGGCATGGATTGGTTATCTCCGTGTAATGTCTTTCTAGATTGTCACGCTAAGACCGTGACCTTAGCTATGCCAGGGTGCCCGAGGGTTGAGTGGAGAGGTTCTTCTGAGTACATGCCTAGCAGGGTCATTTCCTACCTGAAGGCTTAGTGCATGGTTGAGAAAGGGAGTTTATCTTATTTGGCCTTTGTGAGAGATGTCAGTGGTGAGACTCCCGCTATTGATTCAGTTCCTATGGTCTGTGACTTTGGGGATGTGTTTCCTGCAGATCTGCCAGGCATGACACCTGACAGGGATATTGATTTTGGTATTGACTTGGTGTCAAGCACCCAGCCTATTTATATTCCACCTTAACGAATGGCACCAGCGGAGCTGAAGGAATTGAAGGAGCAGCTTTAGGAACTCCTGGATAAAGGGGTTCATTCGGCCTAGTGTGTCACCTTGAGGTGCACCGGTGTTGTTCGTGAAGAAAAAGGATGGGTCCATGCGTATGTGTATTGATTATCGGCAGCTGAAAGGGGTTACGGTGAAGAACCGGTATCCCTTGCCCCGCATTGATGATTTGTTTGACCAGCTTCAGGGAGCCAGAGTGTTTTCCAAGATTGACTTGAGATCTGCGTATCATTAGTTGAAGATTCGGGATTCTGACATTCCGAAGACAGCTTTTAGGACCAGATATGGTCATTATGAATTCTTGGTTATGTCATTTGGGTTGACCAATGCCCCAGGTGCGTTCATGTAACTGATGAACATCGTGTTTTAGCCTTACCTCGATTATTTTGTCATTGTGTTTATTGATGAGATCCTGGTTTATTCTCGTAGCCAGGAAGAGCATGCTCAGCATTTGAGAGTTGTGTTACAGAGGTTAAGTGAGGAGAAGCTTTATGTGAAATTCTCCAAGTGTGAAATTTGGCTTGGTTCGGTAGCTTTCTTGGGGCACGTGGTGTCTAGTGAGGGTATTCAGGTTGATTCGAAGAAGATAGAGGCAGTGCAGAGTTGTCCCAGACCGTCTTCAGCTACAGAGATTAGGATTTTTCTTGGTTTGGCGGGATATTACTGTCGCTTTGTAGAGGGATTCTCTTCTATTGCTTCACTTTTGACTAGATTGACCCAGAAGGGTGCTCCATTCCGATGGTCTGATGAGAGTGAGGAGAGATTTCAGAAGCTCAAGTCAGCATTGACCACAGCTCCGGTACTAGTTTTGCCTACTGGTTCGGGTTCTTACACAGTCTATTGTGATACTTATAGAGTTCGTTTGGGAGCTGTATTGATGCAGGACGGTAGGGTGATTTCCTACGCGTCTAGACAGTTGAAGGTGCACGAGAAGAATTACCCAGTGCACGATCTTGAGTTAGCTGCCATTGTTCATGCCTTGAAGATTTGGCGGCATTATTTATATGGAGTGCAGTGTGAGATTTTCACTGATCATCGCAGTTTGCAGTATCTGCTGAGGCAGAAGGACTTGAATTTGCGTCAGAGGAGATGGTTAGAGCTTCTCAAGGATTATGACCTCACTATCTTATATCATCCGGGGAAGGCCAATGTAGTGGCTGATGCCCTGAGTCGCAGAGCAGAGAGTTTGGGGAGTCTAGCCTACCTTCCAGTAGCAGAGCGGACATTAGCCCTTGATGTTCAGGCCTTAGCGGGTCAGTTGGTGAGATTGGATCTATTAGAGACCCCGCGGGTGTTGGCTTGTGTAGCCTCCAGGTCTTCTCTTTACGATCAGATTAGAGCACGTCAGTATGATAATCCATATTTGCTTGTTCTTCAGGATAGGGTCTGTCGTGATGATGCCAGGGATGTGGTTATTGGTGATGACGGGGTCATGAGGATGCAGGGCCGGGTTTGTATGCCTAATGTAGATATGCTTCGAGATTTGATTCTAGTTGAGGCTTATAGTTCGTGGTATTCCATCCATCCTGGTGTCGCGAAGATATATCAGGATTTGAGGCAGCATTATTGGTGGAGGAGGATGAAGAAAGATATTGTGGAGTTTGTGGCTTGGTGTCTCAACTGTCAGTAGGTCAAGTATGAGCACCAGACACTAGGTGGATTGCTTTAGAGATTTGGGGTCGTGACAGATATGTATACAATCTACCTTCCCTAGACCCCACTAGTGGGATTCTACTAGGTGGTTGTTGTTGTTGTTGTTGTTAATCGTATATGATGGTGTGCACTAGGTATCAGCTATAAATCGGTGGCTTGTGATGTTACGGATGGGCTACAAAGGGCTATGGATGCTCAATTATTGTCTCGATGTCTTGTTTAGACTGAGGATGCGGATGTGTTGGCAGACCTTTCAGTTGTTCACGTATAGGATGCAGCGGGTTCTTATATCTGGTAGGTGAGTATGGAATTAGGAGGATTTAGTTTATTTCCTAGTTGTTGTGACGTTGTAGGATCTTGGGGATGTTGATTTAAGGCTAGCCTGTGGTAATTGAGTCTTTGTGTTTGTATGAGGCTCCTATTCAGTGAAATGCATATATTATTATTTCAGGGCACTTGAGGAAATTGGCTTGACTGTCACCAGGATTAGTATGCACTTGACAAATTCTTTGGAGTATTTTATGACTAGAGTCATATGAGTTTATGAAGTATTTCAGTTGATTAACATTGCGAGACCAGGGAGCTACAAAGGAAGGGTGCTATGGGTTACAGGTGATGTGTTCTAGGGATTCGAGCCAAGTGGGCGACTCTGCTACTGACGATCTGATTGCATGGTCATGTGTTATATTAGCTCTTGAGCTAGGAGGTGCTTGCAGATTGGCCACGATTTGAGAAAGATTTCATCGGGGGTGATTTAGACCAAAGTGAATGACTTTCGAGGAGGTTCCAATGGATTCCCAAGAGTTGCGATGGTTCAACCATAATTTGTGATTGATGTACTCTACAGGTATCGGGAGATCGTCGCGTGTTGTGATGTTGTTCTGCGGGATTGAGTTAGTGGAAGGTTTTAGGTTTTCAGGATGTCTATATTACTTGTGATTTAGAGTTGAGAATGGGATCCTCGTGTTTCCATACGATAGAATGATAAAGGTGGTGTGTCGTGTGGGATTGATGTTTCATAGGCAAGGTTGCAGTTTGGTTTTAAAAGGAAGGTCATAAGTCCTTGACGACATTAGAGGATTCAGATATTTGGAGGATGATTAGTATCATATGGTGTCTCCAAAGAAGGGTGTGCATATTAGGAGATGTATTGCGAATGCTTGACTGGTATTATGGTAATCACCGGGTTGTTGGCTGCTGATGTTCAGATTTTGGCTATGTGGCACAGAAGACTCATGGGAGTGATTGTCATGAGATGATTAGGTATGAGAGATGTGCCAAGTATTTGAGTGGTGGAGTTGGTATTGGATATGGAAAATTCTTCTATTACTAGAATTTGTAGGCTGGAAGTTCTTAGAGGAAGATTGTTCCTTAGTTGCGGACGATGAAGGTATGTTAAAATCTTGACGACTAATTGTATGTGTTATGGTTAGGTTATTGTGGATGTTTGGATGCCTATTTACCTATTTTTGGATGATCGGAATTGATTTGGTGGTCGCTGGTAGGCGTAATGAGAATGTGTGTTCTACATCGGGTCAGGTTTCTTACTCAGCATAACTATGGTTGAGGGGTGTGTCATCAGTTAGGGTTAATACTTATTCGTGTTCTGATATGTTCCAGGTTCTACTCTTATATGCTATGATGGGTTGCGAGATTGTAGATTATTTACACACATGATGCTGTTCCGTTTAGGTCTTTTGGAAAATTCGAGCGAGATGGCTCTTGGGGTGTTGAATGGTTTATTGTGCCTTGGATATGGTCTTCATCTTTGTCGTATATTGTGATATATGTTTCTTCATGGTTAAGTTATGATTTTGGCATGTCCGTTTCTAGTACACAAGTGTTTGTTGATTGTGAGCATTATAGCTCGATGGGTATCCCATGTGGATCGGTATGTTGGATCGGGATACGTGATGTAGCGGAGTGATGTTAGTATATGATCCTTTTGTGCTTATTTTGTGAATTTTGCTCCTCCGCGTGAGATGGGTCTATAACATTGCACTTTGTGATGGTATCTGATAAGCTTGCAGGACTGTTCTCTCATTTGGTGCTCCTTCTATCGTTGGTTACGTTCGAGTAGTTAATTTTTTGGTGCACGAATTGCGTGGTATGTGACTCTTCGTAGTATTAGTATGGAATGTTGTTTGAGAAGCTGTACTGGATGAGATGAGATCATTGGATCTGGAATTATTGCGATCGGACTTGGATTAGGTATGTCAGCATAAGAATGTCGTTGATCAGGTTAGAGCTTGGCGTTGGTTCTTTTCAGGTGACAGAACTCCATGACTTGTGGATTAGTGGAGTGGTTATGAGTTTCCACATGTTTATTTCATCATTTGCAGTGTTGTGAAGGTTTAGAAGAAGGTCTAGTCGATATGAGGTTACCTACCGGTACCAGGTTTGGTAATGGGCAGCTATTGGGGTCGTAGATGTTGCTATGGACATATAAGCAAGGAGTTACATCGTGTGGTTATACCTTGTGGATGTATTTATGATTTGATGCAGCTGGTTCAAGTTGATACATTGTGTATATGTGAGAAGCGGGTCTTAGGAGTAGCCTTGGATGTCGAAATTTTGTTCTAAGGCTTATCAGTAAGGGTGGAAGGAGTAATCTTCAGTCGACATGGTGTTGAAGGGCTTATGTGGATTGAGGTGATGTGGGATAACTCATGGCTATGTGTATAGTGAGTTTATGAAGTGATTGATAGCTAAGGAGTGACTCTTGGCACATTGAAGGACGAAGTTTCATTTAAGAGGGAAGAATATAACGGCCTGACCGGTTGTTCTGAACTTTAGTATTTCATTCGGTAGTTTGAGGTCTTTAGTAGCTTCAAATGATGTATTACGACATGTGTTTTAGGTTGGTTTCAAAGTCTGAGAGGTTCGGGGTTTATTTAGAAGAGAAATTCTTAATTTGGAAGCTTTAAGTTGAAAGAGTTAACCAAGGTTTTACTTTTGTGAGAAGGACCCCAAAATAGTATATGTATGGTTCCAATAGGTTTTTATGGTGATTTTGGACTTAGACTTATGCTCGGAATTTGGTTCGGAGTTTCCTAAGTTAATTTGGCCAATTTTCCCGAAAGTTACTAATTTGAAGGTTTAGTGTTTCTCTAAGTTTGATCATGGGTTGACTTTGTGGGTATCGGGTTCGAATTTCAATTTCGGGGAGTGAAATAGGTTTGTTTTGTCATTTATGACTTGTGTGCAAAGTTTTGTCTCATTTCGAGTTAGTTTGATGGGAATCAGACGCTTGGTTGTGGTTTTGGAAGGTCTTGAGATTCATTATGATTTTGGCGCATTTTGGTACTCAATTCGTGGTTTATATGTTATTTGTATGATCCGAGCATGTGAGCGAGTTTTTATGAGGTATATGTATTCGTTGGTATGATTGGACGGGGTCCGGAGGGGCGCGGGAGAGTTTCGGATTTGTTTCAAATTGTTATGCTAATATTTAGTGTTAGTTATGGTTTCCTAAGATTTTTTATGAGGAGGCCGCAATAGTGACTCTGGGTTGCTAGAAAGGGACCTTGCATTTTTTTCTTAGGTTGGGCTGCATTTGCGACTACTTGGATGTTCGTTTTTTTTTAGCTTGTGCGTCGTTTTTGCGACTGGTCGCCTGGGGAGGGGGCTTCACATATGCAAAGCATTTTATTGTAAGTGTGATATCTGCTGAGGCTGTCAGGGGTCGCTTTTGCGAGCGTTAGTTCGCTTTTGTGGAGGTCGCATTTGCGAACCCCTGGTCACTCTTTTCAGAAAGGGCAACCTTCCTTTTCTGCTTTTTCTGGCTTCTTGTGGCTCTTCCTCTTGTGGGAGGAATTTCAACAGTGATAGAAAGGGAAACCTTCCTTTTAGACTTTGAACTTCCTTTATTCTTTGGATTATAACTCTTAATCACTCTTTTTAGTAGGTCTGCGAGGGTTTCATTGTTCATATGGAAGAGGTTCCTCTACATTTTTCGCAAGTTGAACTAGCTCTTCAGCAGCTTCGCCGGACCCACTTCCCCCTGTTTTCCTCACACTCTTCTATTCCAACAGATTTCTCTCCCCAAACAACCATCGCACTTATTTCTTTGGTTAGACCAAAAGGAGTGGGTGAAGAATCAACCACTTTTTCCCTTTCCCCTCACAGCACTCTGAGCACCCTCACTCTCCTTTTCTTTTCTTTTTCATTTTTACTGCCAACTCCTCCAGACTCTATAGTTTCAACACCTGCCATAGATCCTACCAGTAAAAACATGTTCTACAAATTTGTAGCAACTTCAGAAATTGTTTCAGAAGTAACTTTAGGGCCAAATGATACCTGTTCAGTTTCAGAAGAATCAGTTTCTTCCCCCTCAGTAGTAGACTTAAATGAATCTTCAAAATTCTAGGGTTCCTAGACCTGGATAGCCTTCAATTGTTTATCTAATTTCTTAGATAGTTTTCTCCCATCCACAGTCTTGCAAGCAGGAGTTTTAAACTTTCCCTTTTTAGCCATAGGTGTGGCTGAAGATGTGATAGATGGTGTGGGTGTGGGTTCCTTTGGTGGGGATGAAGGATTTTCAGAGGTGTTTGCCATTTGTGAGTTTGGGAGATGAATTTGTGTAAGAGTAGAAGAGGAGAGAAGTTTGAAAAAATATTGACGGCTTGAAGGTTTAGAAGTGAAGAAACAAGCAACTGCTACTCCTGATAAATATAAACTAGTGGAGTTAAATTTAGTAACGAAAGCTTTGCAGAAGTCTAATCGAACTGCAAGTCAGTTTTCAAACACGTTCAAGACTATCCCTAAAATCTAGGCACTAAATGCGGTTGGAATTTCTTTGAAACAGAACTGGTTCATTTTGTAACGGATAATTCCAAAAAAGATTTGAGATTAGATGGAACTCTGCTTTTAATCATGACCCAAATATGGTTATTTCAAATTATGCAAAGTGTAGAATACATACCGAGTAATCTTGATGAACCAGGTTCTTCACTGAGAAATCTCCTGTTTAAGTCTAAATTTTCCAAGAAAATAGATAAAATATGATTAGAGATTAATGAGTCATTTTAGAATATGGCACAACAGTATACTATTAAAAGTATGAGATTGAGAAAAATCTAATCTAATTATATACAAAATTTATAGACTTTCTAACAAAAAAAAAATTTTTCGATTGTGAATTTTTAATTGGTCCTTTTAGGTGATTGATCACGCTCAACTATGTCTAA
Organism: Nicotiana paniculata; assembly: GCA_005239505.1. Classification (NCBI taxonomy): domain Eukaryota; kingdom Viridiplantae; phylum Streptophyta; class Magnoliopsida; order Solanales; family Solanaceae; genus Nicotiana; species Nicotiana paniculata. Next base: position 311 of record MDKI01011010.1, on the reverse strand, counting down.
TAAAAGACTAAGCAGGCGTTGAAAATATAATCCGAGGTATTATGCCCATACTCGATACCACAGGGAGTTAAAGTATCAAGCAAGTTGTCACAATACTAAACTTTCACTTGGTGTTGTTTAAACTATTACAACTGAATCAAATATTAAAACTAAATATTAACTACAATAAGGTGTAAACAATTGTAATAAAGGTCTAAGGTTATGGTTTCCCTCATCGGTGAACTTACTTCTCGAGTACTTCATATAGCTTGATTAATTGTCTCTATCAATCATCAACACTCTATCTACCATAAATCTCTCTCAAGTAATTA
>ML344675.1:0-29330 GCA_005239505.1 Nicotiana paniculata | reverse complement strand
TCTCAAGATGAAATTTATAACAGTACTATAGCATGATGAAGAATTATAATTTGCAAGAGATTAATTCAAAATTGTCTTACCCTTTTTACTTGTTTACAACAAAATGAATGTAAGCCATAAAATAGTTGGATGGACACATGATATACATCGGTCTATGTACTGAACAATACTAGACCAATTTTCACCGGAGAGGATCCCATATTTATACACGGCTCTATTGCTTCCCTTTCTGTGCAAAACAAAATGGGAGTATCATTAGCGAGCCGAGGAAGGGTGGGTCATAAGGCCCACACCCCAAACTACACATGCCAGTATAGTAGTAGATTGTGATTATTCCCCTAATTTGGGATAAGATTGAAATATTGATGTGATTGTGATTATTCCCCTTTATTGGGATGAGATTGATGATAGCTCTGAAGTGGAAATGATGAAGTCGACCTACTGCATATGTGGGAAGGCAACCAAGTCGATCAGGTAGAGCTCAGACACCATGATGCGCGCGCATGGTGATCCCCACTCTTGGTAAAACCTTTCTTTTCGTATCACCTATCATTCCACATTATTTGCGGAGAGATAACCTAGCTTATCGGGTGGAGATCGGACTCCATGCTAAAAAAACGATGGTATATCGGTGCTAATAATCTCCCAACCAAAAATATATATTATTTATGTATTTTGAAAAAGTGGTTACGTTTTGACTTCGCACTGAATATCATTAATTTGTTGCTTGCTTCTTTCATGGTTTCCCTTTCTTATATTGGCATTCTATTTCGAAATAATACATTTAGCTTTACATACTATTACTATTCCATTTTCACCTAACGTCCGATGCATCTTCAATGGATGCATGTGGTTCATCAGTGGGCGGTCTTAATCATTGTTAGCAGTTACTCTCTCTTCAACAGGTTTTGGTGAGCCCTACTCTTCTCCGGGCCTTATGCACGTGACATTGGATTTTTTGTTTTGAGGTATAGCCGGGGCTTTGTCGCCGCTACTTCCATTCTACTCTTCTATTGTACTTAGAGGCTCTATAGACAGGTTGTGGGTGATGTTTGATGTTGGGTAATGAACTAGAAGTGTTGGTATTCGGAAAACATATTTTTTTTTTATCATATCTATAAAGTGGTAATATTATGGAAATCGTAAATGAATCTCTTTGAGTAATGGAAATAGAATATGTGACACTTTACTCTCCTCATATATATCTCTTGATATTTATTTTATGTTTTTCATGGGTAAGGTTGGATAGAAGGCATCAAGTAGGTTTTCTTGACCGGGATATCTTGGTTGAGCACCTGTCGCACTCCCCGAGGTCGGGGCGTGACACTATCTTTGTCCTAACTTGATATTTTGGTATTGTTTTCTCATAACTTGATGTTTTATTTTGTATTGTTGAGGCTTCCATTGATCCTATGGCAGTTTCTCCTTGTATTGTTACTCGTTCCATTGAAAGCGTGTTTAGTCTTACAAACTAGTACTATTCCATGTGTACTAACATCTCTTTTGCTGGGGGCGTTGCATCTTTAATGGATGCAGGTGGTTCCACAGCAGGCGGCATTAATCAGTGATAGTGGTACACCCTCTTTCCAACTAACTTGGTGATCTCGACTTCACTTTGGGGGTCATGTATCTTTTGTTCCTTGAATATTATGTTTTGAGATATAGTCGGTTCTTGTTGTCGACACTATAATAGTACTCTTTTGTATCCGTTGGAGGCTCCGTAGACATAATGTGGTTGTATATTGGTGTTGCGAAAGTAAAACTAGTAATATTGTTTTTGTATCACATGTACAACTTCAAACTATGAAAGTGTATGTATTTTGAGACGTATAAATGATGTAACTAATGGTAAAGAACTGGTGTTGTTCACATGCCCTCCTTTTTGTCTAATTAATGAAATATATCTTCTCTTTATTCATGCGTGAGTTTGGATAAAAGGCATTGTACATGCTTCCTTGACTGGGGTATTTCGATGGAGCACGGGTCGCGCTCCCCAAGGTCGGGGTGTGACATGTCGGCAATCACAGTCATGCGGCCAAAAGTGTCATGATACTTACATATAATATTATGATCTATCTGGGATGGATCATAGTGAAATGGTTGGGGCCACATGGTCTCTTTAATGCGCCCTCTGGCAGACACAATGCTGGCAGCGTCTATGGTTAAGTTGTACTCCGACAATCTTGGTGCTTCCCTACTCCCAAACGGCCTGTCGTACCTATTATTGCTCATCAAACCTTGGCCACCAGACCCTCAATCGCTTCTCTTCTCATTTCCGGCGGGGTGACGCCCAGATCCCTTTCCTCATCATTCCACGTTGTATGGTTGATATCGATCTCGGACTGGTCTTGGCTCTTGATCAATAGCTCTCTTAGATCTATCATCGAACCTGACGGGGTATATTGACCCAGAAGGGGCCCCGAGTTGGTCATCCTTGACCTTGATCTTTGACTGGTATGTGTTGTGGACGTCGGCCCAACCACGGGATAATTCAATCAAATTTTATTTTAGCAACTGAGAAGCCATGGAACTTTGGCGATTGAGCCCTTAAGTGAATGCCTGAGCGGCCCAATCATCTGTAACGGATGGTAGGTCCATTTTTTCCATCTATAACATTGACCCAAACTCCATGAGCATCTCGTTATCCCTCTGTTTGACCTTGAAAAGGTTTGACTTTCTGGTCTCGGTCTTGATGTCCTCGGCATGGGCCTTTACGAAAGAATCTGCAGCATAGAAAACGAATCAATGGAATTTGGGGGCAAGTTGTGATACCATATCATTTCTCCCTTGAACGAAATTTCCCCAAACTTATTCAGTAATACTGACTCGATCTCATCATCATCAAGATCGTTTCCCTTGATTGTGCATGTGTAGGAGGTTACATGCTCATTTGGTTCCGCGGTCCCATTGTATTTGGGGATGTCGGGCATACAAAAACTTTTTGGGATTGGTTTTGGGGCCGTAGTCAGAGGAAAGGGCTTCGGGATAATTATTTTGGATCCGGCCCTTCATTATCGAGGGTGCCCCCGGGATCTAATCGACCCTAGAGTTGTATGTTTCCACCTTCTTGTCATCAGCATCAATTTTTTTCTCAACCAAATCCACCTGTTTTATCAACTCTTCGAGCATTTTTATCACCTCGAGATTTTCCCCGGGATCGGCTTCACCCGGTCTCTCGGTAATTTGCTCGTATGTTCGAGTACTTTACCAGTATCCTTCGGGCTCGACCCTGTTGGTGAGTGGCGTTGATTCCGCAGTTCTGTTGCAGCCGACTGTTGAGCCTTCAACATTTCAAAAATTATCCATAGGCTTCCCCCATCACCTTTTCCTTCGGGCATTTCTCTAGTTGTTGGTCAAGGTCCCCCGCGAATACTATTTTCGGGATCAGTAAGAAAATTGATGGTGATGGCCACCTGCGAGTTAGCATCGACCAGGTCGACAGCTAGGACACCGTTGCGGTCGGTAGGAGGCCATCGTTGTTGGGCATCAAATTATTATTTTCACCATGATGGACAGATTCAACGTCAATGTTTAACCGAGCAGACTGAGAGACTAACATTTTTCAGGTGACCTGGAATTAAGATTTCAAAGAACAGGCGCAAAATAGGGTGTGTTGTGGAGATTCATATCAAATCACCACTATTATCCTTAGCCTCACAGTGTGCGCCAAACTGGTTACCCCGAAATTGGGTAACAATTAAATTTATACTCGGCTTTAATGATTTGTGGTTTAATTTAACATGAATAATTAAGAATACCAAATAAATGAATTAGAGACGAAATAAACAATAAAACCAGTTGTGATGTTATGACCAAGCCTGAACTTAGATTGAACATCGACCTCGTTCTCGATTGGATCATCGGTTCGAGCCTAGTCGTGAATGAAGAATATAATAAGTGAACAAGACTCTCAAAAATTAGCTAAAAGGCAGAAAATAAATATGCATTTGCTTTGATTTACGTGTTATAATATATGTTACAAAAAGAAAACTTCCTCTTTATATAGTAGAAGAGTTTCAAACCTGAGTATAAGTCTTAAAAAGGTAAATATCTACCTTTTCCAGTAATGATTAATCCACAATCGACATCGAGCGAGATTCACAGTGTTATATCCGGTTAAGGGCGAGTATCTCGATCCTCTATCTGTCATGCATAACCGTTCACCGGGTCTCTCGGTGTCTTAGAACTTATTTTTGGCATGGGGCGCGTTGTTTTACCATACTCGATGGCGGGCACAACGTTCACTATTCGTGTATCACGATACGAACGGTCTCAAATATCGATTACAATCTAGTGTATCCGTGCTCTCCTTCTGTTTTCTCATCGGGAAAATCAGGATAGACATTACCCCTGATTTTGCTGGCGCACATGCTGAACCCAAAGACAAGAAAGAGAGAGAAAGAATTGTTGCTTGGAATCCAAACTAGTCATGTATGAACAGATGCAGTTTGAAAGAAAAAAAAAGAGTTAACGGCATATACAAGAAAAGTATCGTGGGCTCATTAAATAAAGAACCTATTAACTCGAGGGCTCATTAAATAGAGATCCTATTAACTCGGGGAATAGCAATGAGTATTTCCAAGCAAATGTTGATTCTACAATTTAGTACGGAACTGCACGGCATCAAGCCAAAAATTTAGTCGTCTTACCTCTTTTAAAGTTGCAAGACTTTTGGAAGTTTAACTAAACTGGCCAAACATCAAACACATGCCATAACGTGTGCGGGCAATCTTTTTACAACATTGTACACTTAGATCTATCATTGCACAGTTGCACATGCGATTTGATACCTAGAAGCCATACACTATGATTATTATGCCCACATGATCATGGAATGTGCATACAATTATCCTTTATATTGTTCTCCACCACCTCACGTATCCATTTATAGCATAATAAACCTAATTTCAGAAAAGTTATCAATTCTTTTTACAGAAGGGTAAACAGATAATAAACATGAGAACTTCAATTTCTCTTAATAAATTGTATGAGAAGTAAAACTGCAACTGGCAAAGACCAATAGAGTATCCCTTTCATTTTTATGATAGCGATAAATGGAGTTTCAACATTGTAACTTGAGTTATTAACCAGCTTCATCATAAATACTATTGATCGAGAAGTGTTATGACATGGCATTTTATTGAAGTTATCAATGAAACTTCCCGTGATAACGTTATTTGATAATAATTCAACATAAAAACTTGTAGAGATCTTGACGGAATATCTTCCCCATGAGGCTTCTAGGTAAGGCCTTATCAATACAGTTGGCCGGAATGATTTGTACTTGATATTAATATAAAAGAAAAGAAAAAGAATTCATGTAATAGAATTGCTTCATTTCCTGTTCTTCTAAGTTTAGTTTGTGGAAAATTTTTAATTACTAATTTCGAGTTACACATCAAATTTGTCTTTTCTAAAGATAAAATTATATTACATATAGATTTTAAAAAAAGGGAAGGACAAAGCAGACACTACCGAAAATTGAATCCATATTTATTTTACAAAAGACTCACCTATATATATATATATATATATAGTAAATAGTGAGATTCTACCGTAGTGCGTTGAGTTTGTTAAAGCATCTATATATATCTATATATATATATATATATATATATATATATATATAGTAAATAGTGGGATTGTACCGTAGTGCGTTGAGTTTGTTAAAGCATCAATATATATATATATATATATATATATATATATATGGAAAAGGGTTAAAAAGACCGTAAACTATTGGAAAATGTTTAAAAAGACCCTTCATCCAGTACCCCTTCATCTACCTTTTTGGTTCACGTATGCCATTTGACCGTTAGGTCAATGGTGAATTAAAAATAATAATTAGTTAAATTCCACGTGGACACTTTTTATTGGTCGATTTAAACCATCTAACATATTAGAAAGACCCATCCATATCTACCCATTTTTAGGACTAACCTGCCCCAAACACTAACCCGACCCGGATAAAAGTTCAACTAAGAAAAAAGACACCCCATGTCCTAACCACAATTTTTTCACCTGGAATTCTCTCTTCTCCCAAATGGAGGTACTAATTCTATCTATGGAAGTATAGTTTGATATTTCTAGCAATTTTGTTTTAGCTAAGTGGTTAGAAATGATCATTTTGTTCCTGATAGTCAATACTGATGGCAAATTCCGAACAACGTGGAAACAAAAACTACTAGTAACAGGTGAAGTTTTTATAGAACTCCAATGAAACTCGTTCGAATGATTAGTTTTTCTTTGGCAAAATTCATTAGAAGTTTCTGAAAGCATTTTGAGTGTTAGGTTACAGGATATATCACCATATTCCAGCGGTGTAACATTTCGGCGTTAGCTAATTTTTCGTAATTGTTGTGATGTGGAAGTATAATTATCTGGTATTGGTTTTATTTTGATTAGCTAAGTTTATTTGAGATTGTAATCAGCGATACATTGTAAGCCATGCCCTTGTGTCCTAATTGGTCTTTAAGAAGTACTTAATGTTAGTCGAGGTGCGTGTAAGCTAGCCCAGACACCACGGTTATTAAAAATAAATAGAAATATTTGATGCCCGAACACCACAAAGTTAGATGGAAGTGGGGCGTCTTTTTCTTAGTTGAATTTTATATTCGGGTCGGTTTAGTGTTTGGGGGCGGGGTAGTCCGAAAAACGGGTAGATATAGGTGGATCTTTCTAATAGTCTAGATGTTTTAACCAATAAGTGTCCACGTGGAATTTAAATAATTATTATTTTTAATTCAGCATCGAAAAGGGTGGATGAAGGGTTTTTTAAACCTTTTTCAATAATGGCATTTTTAACCCTTTTCGGGTATATATATATATATATATATATATATATATATATATATATATATATATATATATATATATATATATATATATATATATATATTTCTGTCTTTTTCTTAAGTTCCTCTCTTTCGTCGTTTCAATTACACAATCCTATACAACCAATAATTATAACTCAACCCCCAACAGCACACATATAAACAAGAATTTATATTTTATTTTTTGAACAAATACTGTAATCATGTGATTGGATTATAACTGACAACTATATTAACTGGATTGTTTTCCATTAAGATGTACGATTGATCTTCCAAATATATCCAGTTCTACGGGGTTGTAAGCACATGGGTGCTTCAACTAAACCCAAATTTTTTCTAAATTGAATTTTTAGAAGTCTAGGTCAATTTTTCTTTGATGAGTACCTTCCTTGAGCCTGAACCAAGGTAACGCAACATACAGCTGGAACAACAATTTTTTTTTTCAACAAAAATAACGTGTGAAAAAAAAAAGGAGACAAAGTATTTATAGCCCATGATAGGAATGCGCTATATCCTCGTGCCAAACGTTAAGCGGTGCCTTCCTGAGATTCTTTGGAAGGGCGACGTAAGGCTAAGCAACTGATGTCAGTGCAGTTCTTGTCCGCCAACTGAGGTCACCTCCGTACGCTAGACGATATTGTCAGTGCCGTACGGAAACCAATGTCAAGAACAACTGAGAGAGTAGTAATGAGAATTAAATGAAAGCTTGATTGCATTAATGAAAGCTATTACAAAAGAGGCAACGCGGTGTCAAGGGGAAGAGACACCAGTAAAGAGAATTGCTTGCTAGAAAGTTTTTGATTGCTTGATCCCCCTTAATAATGCTAAAAAAAATAAATCAAAATTACAAGACTTGGACTAAATAAGCTAGAGAATCATAATGAAAATACATGGAATAAAACTACTCTATATTTACAATGAAAAGGACTTCATTTTCCACAAGGTAGAATCAGGTCCGTTGTTAGCAACTTTGTCTTAGGCATCACAATCTGCGCACGCGGCACTGTTGGCAGCTGCCTGTGGCTGGGCGCTGGCGCGGGATATTGTTAGGGAGATAGAGGAACATGCACGTTTGTCACTTGGCGCGGCCAAGACCACGGGGTCGTCCGTGGCGCTAGGTGTTGGGGGCTTGCCAGGACGCCACAGGGCGCGTCCAAGGGGTCATGGGGCATGGCTGGAAGGCCGCCCATGACATTCTCCTCCACTTGAGTTGGCGACGTCCTCGGCGCCTTACTTGCAAGATAATCTTCAATTAGGCTCTTGTAGGCTTTGATGTTTGTTCCCCTCTCCTAAGTATTCTCCTCTGCATCACAACCCTGCCGTTTCACCAAAAACTCTTGGTGACCCTTCCTTGAGGCGTGAATCACCCGATCATCAAGTATGGTTCAGCACGCCTTTTCCCAGTTGAATTGGGGCCTCGAATACAGAGTATTGTGAGTTGGCTCCGTGAAGGGTCCTCCGTGTCGTCCCGAAAAGGTTTCAGAAGGATGACATGGAAGACGTGATGGATTTTCCACCAAGCAGGGGTATCCACCCGGTATGCAACTTTCCCAATGTGCCTGTCAATGGACAAGGGTCCAATGTATTTTTGCAATAGGCCAGGGTCATGGACCCCTGAAAACAAGTACAGCTTTGGAATCTTGACCATCACTTTGTCTCCTACATGGTATTCAACAAAGCGATGATTTTGATCAGCATGCCTCTTCATCCGATTTAGGCTTTAACCAGATATCTCCGCACTATCTCCAAATTTTTCTTCCATTCTTTTGAGAAGCTAGCAGCTCGAGGATATTTTGACATGTTTGGTGAATTTTCAGTGTGTGGTAGTAGTGATTGCTTCCCGGTAACAATTTAAAAGCGCTTTTTGTTTGAACTAGAGTTCTTTTGTAAATTGAAACACAGTTGGGCAGAATTCAGAAGCTTCACCCAATTCTTCTGCGATCCGGTAACAAAGTGGCAGAGATATTCCTCCAACATACCATTGAACTTCTCCATCTGGCCATTGGACCGCAGATGAAAACTTTAGCTATGACTCAATTTTGACCCGCTGCACTTAAATAGTGGGGTCCAAAAGTTTCTAGTGAAGCGTGAATCGCAGTCACTAACGATGTCTTTGGGAAAGCCCCAATATTTGACGACATGAGAGAAGAAGAGTCGAGCTATATATTATGCTAATATATATTGTGGTGCTACAATAAATGTGGCATGCTTGGAAAATCGATCCACCACAACCAAGATAGTTGTGAGATCTCCGACCTTGGGCAATTCGGTGATGAAATCCTGAGACGCGTTTTTCCAAGGTCTCTTTGGGACAACTAGTGGTTCCAAGAGCCCCGCTTGTGTCTAGCGGTCAGACTTGTCCTTCTGGCATACTAGAAAAGTCCTCACATACTGAGCAACATCATCGACAATTTGAGGCCAATAATATGCACTACGAAGTAATGCCATCGTATGTTCTTCGGTGGGATGGGCCGCCCACAAAGTGTTGTGACATTCCGCCAGAAAAGTCCTTCTCAGGTATCTTCCTTTAGGAATATAAAGTTCGTTCCCTTTTACTTTCAGGAAACCATCCTCCATGTAGAACTGGCGAGTTTTTCCCTGGCCTACTTGATAAACGAAATACTGTGCAGCAGGATCTTTGATGAGTAGATCCTGTATCTGGTCTTTTATGGTGGTATCTACTCCGCTCCCCCTTAGGGTGGGGAGTCGGCACAGTGATGCTCGGTCATCTCTCCGACTGAGTGCATCAGCAACATGATTAATCTTCCTACTTCGGTGCTCTATGTTGAAGTGAAATTCTGTTAGGAGTTCTTGCCACCGGGCATGTCGGTCATTCAGCTTCGGCTGGGTCATGAAATGACTAACAGCTTTGATGTCTGTCTTGACCACGAATGGGGATCCCAGCAAATAATTCCTCCAAAGACGTAAGCAATGAACGACAACCAATAATTCTTTCTCGTGGGCAGCATAGCGCCACTCTACATCCTTCAGCTTCCGGCTCTCGTATGCTACCGGATGCCCGTCTTGTAATTAAGACTCCGCCAAGAGCATAGTCAGAAGCATCCATTTGTACCTCGAATGTCTAGGCCAAATCAGGTAGGCCAGGATGGGGCTACTATACATAGCCGTTTTTAATGCGTTGAAGGCCTCCGCTCGCTTGGGTTCCCAATCCCAAGGCGTGACCTTCTTGAGGAGTTCTCTCAATGGCACTGCGATAAGGGAGTAATTCTTCACAAATCACCGATAGAAATTGCATAGGCTAAGGAACGCCCTCAAGGCGTGGATATCCTTAGGCGGCGACCAGTCTGTGATAGCTTGGATCTTTTGCTGGTCCATTTTGATCCGCCCTTCCTCAATGACATGTCCGAGGAAGTCGATATGTTTTTTAGCAAAGAATCACTTAGATAGATTTGCATATAATTCATGCTCCCGCAACCGGGCTAGGACCTTTCGCAAGTGCTCTAGGTGTTCTTCAAATTTTTGGTTGTAAACCACAATCTCATGCAAATAGACCACCACGAATTCGTCAATGTACTCTCGCAAGACCTGGTTCACCAGGGTGAAAAATATGACTGGAGCGTTAGTCATGCTGAACGGCATAACCAACAAATCGAACGACCCATATCTTGTCACACAGGTCATGTTGTGTTCATCACCCTCAGCAATTCGAACTTTCCAATACCCTGTCTTCACGCCAATTTTCATGAACACTGTCATACCCCCCAATCTATCGAACAAGTCTGCCATGAGTGGAATAGGATACTTGTTCTTCACAGTTATTTTGTTTAGAGCCCGATAAACCACACAGAGTTGTAGACTACTATCATGTTTCTTTTGGAATAGCACAGGGACCCATATGGGGACTTGGAGGGGACAATGATACATGTGTCTAGAATCTCTGTCAACTGTCTCCGAAGCATGGTGAGTTCGGGTAGTGAAATTATATAAGGCGCTCCGGTAGGTGGCTTCGCACCCGGCGCCAACTCAATCTCATGGTCCACAGTGCGCCTAGGCGAGAGTCGCTTTGGCATCTCATGTGGCATGACGTCTTGAAACTCTAGTAGTAGCTCCTTAATGGGTGTAGGAATGGGACCCGATGAGCGTTCTACCTCTTCAATGCATACGGTAGCAAGGAACATAGGTTCATGTCTTTTGACTACCTTCTTCAGCTGCACGACCGAGATGTTCTCAGCGGCCATCATCATGGGCATGCACAGGATAATGTAGGGCTTGGCAACGTTTTCTCCCATCATCAGAAGCATGTCTGCATATGGTACGGGCATGGTGTTGGTTTGCCTCGAGAATTCCAGCCCAACTATCAACTCGAAGTCATCTAGGATCACCACACGCAAGTTGCATTTTCCTTCATAAGGACCCAGCTTCACTGGTACTTCTTTAGCTATTGCACCCACTGGCTGAGGAGGTGACTAGTTGCGGGTAGCACCCGTATCTATCACCGCTCAAATAAGTTTTCCATTCACCTTCAGTTCAATGAACATCAAGGTACTCTCTTGTTTAGGAGGAGTCCTCTCATTAGTCTTCTTTTTCCCTTTCTTGGTGATTGGGCAGGGGCCCTTCTTCTTACAGATACCAACACTAGTTCCCGCTAGTGCCTCAGAAATATAACCAACAATTGCATTGAAGGCACCTACTGGTTCAGTCTGCTCCATATCATCTGCTTCGTTATCCGTCCCATCATCAAAAGCTTGATAGGCGTTCATCTGTGCATATGGGCATTCATTATTCCAATGTGGATCGCCGCAATGACGGCATCCTGAAGGGGGCTTTTTCCCCCAATCTTTGTTATTTGAGGAAACATTGTTGTTGCTTGCGGAAGGAGTCTTAGATTTGGTGGCACTCCGGTCTCCCCTATTTCTCTTAGGGACACCAATGTTAGACTGGCCTCCTATGTCTCCTGCTCGGACAGGAGGTTGAGGCCTATCTTTCCGAGTTTCATCTTGATAGTCCCCAAGTCATTCCGCTGCTTGGATCACCTTGGGTAGGGTATCTACCCTTTGTCTTTGCAGCTCCATGCGGGCAAAAGGTTTCAACCCTTCCAGGAATGTGAATATCTTGTCCTTGTCCCCCGTGTCATGGATGTTCATCATCATCGCGGAGAATTCTTGAACGTAATCCCGCACTAATTTGGTCTGGAGAAGCTCCCATAGTTTTCTCCTTGCATTGTACTCCACATTTTCGGGGAAGAACTGTTGGCATATGGCTGCCTTTAGTTCTGCCCATGTTTCCAGAGCATCTTCACCGGCCCTGATGGCTTCATACTTCACTCGCCACCAGAGTTTAGCATCACCCTGAAGATACATGGCAATAGTTGCTACCTTCTTGGCTTCTTCTAGGCCTTCCACGGCATCGAAGTACTACTCGATGTCGAAGATGAAATTTTCCACTTCTTTAGCATTTCGATCTCCATTGTATTGCTTTACCTCAGGAATTTTCAGTTTTTGTGCTGCAAGGGTGAGGTTCACAGCACACCCGATTTGTCTATAGTTTGCTGCATGGCAGTCACCCTGTCTGCCTCTTGTGCCCTGTAGGCTAAATCCTCAGTACGCTCTTGTTGGAGGCCTCGAATTTACCAAAAATTTTGGCTGCCTCAGTGGCCGCTGTTTGCAGGTCTCCTTCAAAGTCGCGACTGATGTTTTCTATGCCAACTTTGGCCTGGAGCATTCTGTGGTCCAGGTCGTCCAACCTTTGCACTAGGCTAGTTTGTAGTTCAGGCACCGTATTTACGAAGGGTCGTAATACGTCAACCATCTCTTCAAGGGCCGCAATGCGGTTCCCATGATTCACCATGGCCAGAAATGGTTGTAATGGAAATGTGTTCCCTCATCCGATGTCGAGCCTAGTCTCTGATACCAACTGTGCCTTCCTGAGACTCCTTGGAAGGGCGACGTAAGGCTAAGCAACTGATGTCAGTGCAGTTGTTGTCCGCAAACTAAGCTTCCCTCCGTATGCTAGACGATATTGTCTGTGTCGTACGAAAAACCAATGTCAAGAACAATTGAGAGAACAGTAATGAGAATTGAAAGAAAGTTTGATTGCATTACTGAAAGCTATTACAAAAGAAGGAAACGCGGTGTCGATGGTGAGAGACACTAGTACAGAGAATTGCTTGCTAGAATATTTTTCATTTCTTGATCCCCCCTAATAAAGCTTACAAAAAATAAACCAAAGTTACAACACTTACCTAAATAATCTAGAGAATCATAATGGAAATACATGGAATAAAACTACTCAATATTTACAACGAAAAAGACTTAGTTTTCTACAAGGTAGAAATAGGTCCGTTGTCAGAAACTTTGTCTTAGGCATCACAATTTGCGCGCGGCGCTGTAGGCAGCTGCCTGCGGCTGGGCGCTGGCGAGGGATATCGGTGGGGCGACAGAGGCACATGCACGCTTGTCACTTGGTGCGGCCAAGACCACGGGACTGTCTGTGGCGCTAGGCGTTGGGGGGCTTACCATGACGCCACGGGGCTCGTCGAAAGGGTCATCGGGCATCGCTGGAAAGCCGCCCATGACATCCCCGGCTAACAGATGTCCCATCAACTTTGACTGGCTAGAACATGCTTCTTCCCACTGTTATAACACCTCATTTAGTGAGTTTATTACCTTATATTCTTCAACTTCTCCCCCATTTACTTTATTCATTAACTTATCTTAGATTATTAGTATCTAATGATTTACAAAGTTCGATGAATTCCGTAGAATACATCATTTTCACTGTGGAGATTATTAGACTAGAGGACTTCAAAGACTAATAAAAGCTCCGGCCGAAGATTTTGGGGTTGCAAACTTTAAAAACTGAGTAATATATTTTGATTAATATTTACGTGGGATACGATGTTCTACTCACCAGTTTATAATTACTTGTTGTATGTTGTATAATAAAGGGGCTTGTAACTATTTTAGGTGGCACAACGAGCCAACGATTATCTAAGACTCGCCATTAAAAATTCAATTGGTCGATGTTGATAACGTGACTTCAAATACAATATGAAGTTTGAACAACAGTTTAAACGCAAAGAAGCCGAAGAGGACATGAGTTTTCTTAGAACATTATTAATAAAATTGGAACAAATAATAGAACACCTGAAAGATAAGTTGATTGAAAGTGAACATGAAAGAGATCCGCCACAACCCAAAATCCTAACCAATCAGGGTCATGATGACACCTAACACTGTTTGCTAAGCAAGCCAACATACGAAGGAATTACAACTATAGATAAAAAACAAGACAACAGTATAAACAAAAGCAACTCAAAAAGTATACATAATAAGTCTAGAATCCATACGAACATTTGACCCTCCAAAGATGTGGAGTCACAAGTACAAAAGCTACTAGAGTTTACTAAATCTATTATTTTGTGAGAAATAAAATATTGTCCGAAAACTAAAACCAATACAATAGAAATAAGACGATGGTTCTGGGTCTTGCGAACGAAATGCAGCTCTACGTCAAGTCACCTGACTGGTATCCGTTAAGCCCCTCTCGGGACTCTAGTGGTCCTGATGTCTGAATATGCACAAGAAGTGGAGAAGTGTAGTATGAGTATACCTAACCGAATACTCTGTAACTGTCGAACCTAACTCTGACGAGGGTAAGATAAGACACATACAATAAACCTATAAACCTATATATATATATATATATATGTGTGTGTGTGTGTGTGTGTGTGTGTTTATATCCACTTGTTACATAGCCACATAAACCAACCAAAGAAATATATTCACATGACATACAAGGAACCATAAGTATATGTAGCACTTAACACGCCATTTCTAACCATTTAATTATTATCAACCTCCACAACTGCTACAAGCCATGGAGGCACATGTACATGAATATGAAACATAATACCCAAAATAAAATAGCTAGCAATAGCCATTACATATTACCTTGTTCTACAAATAAGTGAGGATATCTTCTCTTCATATCTTCTTTTTCATCCTAAGTCGCTTCTTCCACATGTTGATTCCGCCATAACACATTGACGGATACAACTTCCTTGGTTCTCAGTTTACGAATTTTCTGTCAAGGATGGCAAAAGAACCTCTTCATAGATAAAACCTTCGTTGATATCAGCATTCTCCACATGGACAATGAGTGACGAATCCTCAATCACTTGCTTCAATGTAGACACATGAAATATGGGATGCATGGAGGAAAAATTTTGAGCTAATTCAATCTCATAGGCTACTTGGGAGATTTACTTCACGTTTTATAAGGCCCGGTGTGTATTGGACTTAATTTATATTTCTTAGAAAATCACATAACTTCCTCATGGAGAAGATCTTGAAAAACACCCACTCATTTTCCTCAAGCTCTAAATCTTTATGTCGAACATGTGAATAGGACTTTTGGTGACCTTTAACCTTCTACAAATATTCCTTTACGATCTTGACTTCCCCATTGCTTAGTGAATGAGTTCTGGCTGTATCAACTCTACTACACCAACTTTGGACCATTCTATGGGAGATCTACCTATCCTGCCATACGAGGCACCACACGATGTGACAACAACCCAATATACGATAAAATTCTTGACTACGACCTTTATTGGCCCTATACTCCTCAAAACACAATAGTGTAGCCTCTCCTTTCCCCAATCGCGATTTGATATACTAAAAGACATAATCATGAACCCTCTATACTTCCTTTGTCAAATATGGACAGCCATATTGAAGAGGCAACATAATCATGATCTTAACATCACGTTGATCATAAAATATTACATGTACATGACTTTGAACTAGATGAATCATTGTTGGAAAATCTTTATCACATTTCTCTTACATATAACCTCTAAGGAATTTAGTTTTTATCATAATTCCTTGAATTGAGTTACAACCTTAGGTTAATACTTGTAACTTGCTTCTCCAGATTCTCAACAAAGGATTTTACTTGGCGAGTTTCTTATAGAACCTTCTATTTCAAATGAATAACATATGTTGGTTTGTGTACACACCATGATAACATTAACATGCACGACATCAGGCCAAATGTAAAACAATTTTGTGTTGAGACCTTTCTTTCCCATCCTCTTTCCTTCGTATTGGGCTCATAAGATATACGAAATCGCTTTACTTCCTTTGTGAATGTTATAATGAAGTCTCTTCATCATTTAACATCTTAAAAGCACCTCTCAACACCCTTCATATATTTTATTTGAAAGGGTCATCTGTCCGTTTAAGGCTTTCTCTGAAACTTGAGATCCTCACAAATTTATCATAGAATGACCTTTTGATTTCCTTGTAAATGTACCACTTAGTCTACCTGATTCCATCCTCAATAACTCAACTCGTTCCTAGTATTGTAGCTACCAATGACATTGCTTTTTATTGTATCTTGAGAGACATTATGTTAAGCATGCATGTTCCAGTATTCATCATATCTTAATACCTCCGCAACACGTTTCGAAAATTTCCCTTGTCCTTAAAGTATATTTGATACCCTTATTGTGTCACACACATGCCTATCTCCCATGAAGTCGTGGCGTCATTTTATTTAAATTCTTGAGTTAACGACACCATAACAACTTCACTAGTAGTCTCACTTTCAATTGTAATATAGAAACATGAACTCCCTATAAATCTCTTTGTTAATATTTAGTGACGCCCAAGTCGATTGCATTGCGCTTGGTTCATTATACTATCTATTAGAACTTGTGCTCTAGGCAAGTACTGATTTTTTGATAACTATGAACACCTTAATTTATAGATTTTCCCAATCCTTCTCGCCTCATTCTTCCTAGTTAGTGAACAATTCTGCACTCTTCCATATGTTATGGGGTCCTTTCCCTTAAATGTGCATTCATCATGCAAGCTTCTCGGCACTTACTGGGATGTCCGTGAGAAAGTGTGTCCTTCCAGGTATCACTTACCACTTTCTTCTTGTAAGTCTCTTAAGAGGCTCTTTATCGCGTCCAATGCACTCTTGGGTTATTATAGCATCACATACATTTTTCACACTCGTTCCATCTTTCATAGTTTGTTGACACTTTGGCTAAATCACAATTCCATGATGACCTCATTCTGAACACTCAGAAGCCTTTCACATTTACTCTATAGTAATTTCCTGGGTTCCACTGTATATGACATTCGAACAACCATAAAACAGTTTGGAGGAAACCTCGCAATTATCCCTTTCTCTCTCCCTTGGTTTCTAGGATTGGTGACCGTGTCATGTATGGAGAATTCACCTTCCCTAATATTCCATATCCTTGGCTGGATTAGGCGCCAATCATTAGCATATCTCTTCGGAGCATCACGTTAATCCTTAACACTTTCCCAGACTATGCATGTCTTCATTATTATATTCAATCATCATAGCTACATGGCCTCGTTCTTATTTAGTTGAACATAAGGTTGCATTAATGTGGCCCTTCCTTCGCCACTTGAGGTAAATGTTTTGGATTACGACACATGTCTTGAACGTATAAACATGAGGGATATAGCTCTCATATCTATAGTCCTCTTGTATAGGATCGACTATTTACGAGAGTTAAGTTGTGTCACGCACCAAACTTGGGGAGGCGTGTCCAGAAACCGGTGCCATACTCAGCCTGAGCGTACCACTATATAACTTTTAACTCTGGAGGGCTAGACTTCAACTTAGGCCAACGAGGCCTACCTACAAGTTGAAAATACCAATCAAGACGGACGAGGCCATATTCTAGATTATTTAAAAATAATGTCTCTCATCTGAGGGGTAACAACAACAACAACAACAACAACATACCTAGTAAAATCCCACTAGTGGGGTTTGGGAGAGTAGAGTGTACGCAGACCTTACCCCTACCCAGAAAAGGGAAAAGAGGCTGTTTCCAGGAGACTCTCGGCTCAACAGAAGAGGCAATAATATCATAAAAGAAACAAGAGAAAAGACATGTGACAACAAAAGATACCAGAAAGAAAATAACCACAACAAATAAGTGAAAGGACAATAACACAAAACTATGCAAAACAACAATGTGAACACAACAAAGACCACTAACAAACCTAAACAAAACTCTATCAGTGTAACGACCCGGTCGATCGTTTTAAGAATTTACGCCCGATCCCCTATTTATTGCTTCTCCCATGTGTATTTACGTTATTGGAACATGTCGGTGCGTTGAGTGAGGGAATCCGGGGTGATTTTGGACACATTGTCCATAAATGTGGATCTTAGCTTTAGAAATCTGGCCGTAGCTAGAGCTGTGTGAAGAAAGATCCGGAATGGGATTTCCATCAACTCCCTTAGCTCCGTTGGGTGATTTCGGAGTTAGGATCATACTCGAAATATGTTTTCGAGGTCAATTGTGGATTTAGGCTTGTATTTGCGAATTCGGCCGATAGGTGAGATTTTGATATCCGACTCGAAATGGATTTTCGGAAGCGAAAGCAGGCCCTCAATGTCGTTTATGACCTTCGTGCAAAATTTGAGGTCATTCGGATGAGTATAGACGTGATTCAGCGTCGGATGCGAGTTCTAAAATTTTCCTAAGTTCCTAGGCTTGAATCTATGCAAAATCAATGTTTTTGATTTTATGAGACGTGTTTTTAAGGCTCGACCTAGTTCGAATAAGGTATTAGGGTCAGTTGGTGGTTTTGGTTGAGGTCCCGGGTGCCTCGGGGTTGTTTCGGATGCTTAACGGGAGAATTTGGAACTTATCAAATTGCTGAACCAGGCTTTCTTCTGGTGTTTCGCACCTGTGAAGGTTTTCCCGCAGGCGCGGACACGCAGGCGCGATAAGGCTGGCCGCAGGTGCGATGGTGAGGGGGGTTGACCAGTGATCGCAGGTGCGACAAGGGTTCCGCAGGTGCGAAACCGCAAGCGTGACCAAACGACCGCAGGTGCGGCCCCCGGGTACTTAAGTGAATTTCGTACATGCGATGCTTTTTCTGCAGGTGCGACACAGCAAGTGCGGTAGAAGGGACCGCAGATGCGAGATCCCTGTGTGTTATTTTCAAAATCTGAGGGTTCGAATTTCATAAGTCTAGCTCGGGAATTGGCGATTTTCAGTGGGTTTTGAAGAGAAGTATCGTAGGTACCGTTTTCTAATCCTAATTCATTGTTAGACCATTATTCCCCGTTGTTTTCTTGAGTTTAATTAGCAAAAATGGGGGAAAAACCATGGGAACTTGATGAAATTTTCCCCAACCGATATTCTGAGAATTTAGGGGGTTTTTGGACATCGAATTTTGATGATTCTTGTCGATTGAGTTCTTATGACCGGAAAATATAACTTTTACCCGATTCCGAGACGTGGGCCCGAGGGGTGTTTATGTCAAAATTCTTAATTTCGCGTATTAGCTTCGAATTAATTAGTTATTTTGATTTCTTGAAATGATATTCACATTATGCAATGGAATTGAATATATTTGGGCCACCGGAGTTGGATACTCGTGGCAAGAGCGTGATTATTGGCCGATTAGCACACTCGAGGTAAGTGGCTTGCCTAACTTTGTGTTGGGGAAATTCCCTTAGGCATTTATAAATGATTCTTGACATAAAAACCCCGTGTAAGTGAAGTGACGAGTACGTGCACGAGATATTCTCACTAATTCCATTGTTTCCTTTTATGACATACTTCATCTTCAATTCCTATTAATTCTGTTATTTGTTTAACTGATTAGCGACTTAAGATTTTATCAAGTCCAATGATTTTACCTGATTCTCCACTCGTTACTATTACTTGAAATTGGGTTAAGTACCTTCCTCTATATTTGCCAACTGTTTTCCCAAAACTTTTGAATTACGCTATATCCGATATTTATCTCGCATTACATATTTACATTGGGACTGCGGGCTATGAACTGAGACTTTCCCTTGCATTGTATTGCATATTTACATTGGGACTGCGGGCAATGACCTGAGACTTTCCCTTGTATTGCATTGCATATTTACATTGGGATTGCGGGGTATAACCTGAGACTTTCCCCTGCATTGCATTGCATATTTACATTGGGACTGCGGGCTATGACCTGAGACTTTCCCTTGCATTGTATTGCATATTTACATTGGGACTGCGGGTTATGACATGAGACTTTCCCTTGCATTGCATTGCATATTTACATTGGTATTGCGGGCTATGACCTGAGACTTTCCCTTGCATTGCGTTGCATATCTACATCGGGACTGCGGGCCGAGACTTTAGATTTTATCAAGTCCAATGATTTTACCTGATTCTCCACTCGTTACTATTACCTGAAATTGGGTTAAGTACCTTCCTCTATATTTGCCAACTGTTTTCCCAAAACTTTTGAATTACGCTATATCCGATATACATCTCGCATTACATATTTACATTAGGAATGCGGGCTATGAACTGAGACTTTCCCTTGCATTGTATTGCATATTTACATTGGGACTGCGGGCTATGACCTGAGACTTTCCCTTGCATTGCATTGCATTGCATATTTACATTGGGACTGCGGGCTATGACCTGAGACTTTCCCTTGCATTGCATTGCATATTTACATTGGGACTGCGGGCTATGACCTGAGACTTTCCCTTGCATTGCATTGCATATTTACATTGGGACTGCGGGCTATGACCTGAGACTTTCCCTTGCATTGTATTGCATATTTACATTGGGATTGCAGGCTATGACCTGAGACTTTCCTTTGCATTGTGTTGCATATTTACATTGGGACTGCAGGTTATGACCTAAGACTTTCCCTTGCATTGCATTACATATTTACATTGGGACTGGGGGCTATGACCTGAGACTTTCCCCTGCATTGCATTGCATATTTATATTGGGACTGCGGGCTATGACCTGAGACTTTCCCTTGCATTGTATTGCATATTTACATTGGGACTGCGGGTTATGACATGAGACTTTCCCTTGCATTTCATATTTACATTGGGATTGCGGGCTATGACATGAGACTTTCCCTTGCATTGTATTGCATATTTACATTGGGACTGCGGGTTATGACATGAGACTTTCCCTTGCATTTCATATTTACATTGGGATTGCGGGCTATGACATGAGACTTTCCCTTGCATTGTATTGCATATTTACATTGGGATTGCAGGCTATGACCTGAGACTTTCCTTTGCATTGTGTTGCATATTTACATTGGGACTGCAGGTTATGACCTGGGACTTTCCCTTGCATTGCATTTCATATTTACATTGGGACTGCGGGCTATGACCTGAGACTTTTCCTTGCATTGTATTGCATATTTACGTCGGGACTGTGAGCCGAGACCAGNTGAGACTTTCCCCTGCATTGCATTGCATATTTACATTGGGACTGCGGGCTATGACCTGAGACTTTCCCTTGCATTGTATTGCATATTTACATTGGGACTGCGGGTTATGACATGAGACTTTCCCTTGCATTGCATTGCATATTTACATTGGGATTGCGGGCTACGACCTGAGACTTTCCCTTGCATTGTATTGCATATTTACATTGGGATTGCAGGCTATGACCTGAGACTTTCCTTTGCATTGTGTTGCATATTTACATTGGGACTGCAGGTTATGACCTGGGACTTTCCCTTGCATTGCATTTCATATTTACATTGGGACTGCGGGCTATGACCTGAGACTTTTCCTTGCATTGTATTGCATATTTACGTCGGGACTGTGAGCCGAGACCAGAGACTTTCCCCTGTATTGCATTGTACGACTATCTACTGATTTGTATGCTGTACAAAACTGAGATTTATTACTTCGTTCTTTCCGGTTCACTTTACTTTCCGTTAATTATTGCTATTTTACTTAACTGTTAATTATATCTGTTTATTTTTTTTTTGCAAACTCAGTAGGGCCGCAACCTGACCTCATCACTACTTGACTGGGGTTAGGCTTGGCACTTACGGGGTACCGAATGTGGAGTACTTACGCCTTTTTGCGCATGTTTTTCTCATGTGCAGATCCAGGTACCAGTGCACCGTTGTGGAGTCAGTAGAGTAGCAGATCATTGGGAGACTTTGAGGTATTTTTGCAGCGTCCGCAGAGCTTCTGAGTCCCCCTCCAATCTTAGAATAATTATAGTTCGTATATGAGACTACACTTTCCTTTCCAGTTTTTTATACTGAACCATAGTGTTTAGCTTGTGATATTGGTGACATTCCGGGTTTTGGGAAGTAAAATAACTGTATATGCTGAGATGATACGTTATACCTAGTAGATATCTTTTCTGTCTTTATTTTTATTGATTCTGTTGTTTTTTGCAAATTTCTAGGCTTACCTAGTCATAGAGACTAGGTGCCGTCATGATACCTTTCAGAGGGTAAATCGGGTCGTGACAAATTGGTATCGGAGCGTCTAGGTTCATAGAAGTCACAATATCACAAGCCGGTTTATTAGAGTCTCGCGGATCGGTGAGGAGACGTCCGTACTTATCTTCGGGAGGCTATGTAACTGTTATAAACAATCATACTTCTTGGAATCCCTTCTTGTGCTGGTTACTGTTACCAAAATTCTTAAACTCTATTCTATTCTTGCTTATAGATGATTCGTACTTGCACCAGACGTACTGACGATCAAGCACCTGAGACCCCAGCCAGAGCCACTAGAGGCAGGGTTCGAGGTAGAGGACGAGCATGCGGCGCAGCCCGAGCACAGACTAGAGAAGAGGCAGAGAATTCCCCAGCAGCCACAGTTGGAGGGGCACCGGAGGTCCCTACTGTCACTCCAGACCTCCAGGAGACTGGCCCGGTTCATAAGTGCTTTCAGTACTCTGTCTCAGGCGGGACTACTTCCGATAGCCCCAACTACATCCCAGGCCGGGGGAGGGACACAGACTCCCACAGCCCGTACTCCTGAGTAGAGGGTTCATATGGGGCCGTTTTCAGTAGTTGTATCTGAGTCTGAGCTGCTCCGTCTTGAGAGGTACAAGAAACCACCCACCTGTTCAGTGGATTGGCTTCAAATGACGCTCTGGGTTTTCTCGAAGAGTGTCATCGTATCCTTGGCACCATGGGTATTGTGGAGACGAGTGGGGTCTCTTTCACTACTTCCAGCTTAGAGGAGCATCTTATCATTGGTGGCGTGCATTTGAGCTTAGTAGTCTAGACGAGGCAGCCTCACTTACTTCGGCTCAGTTTTGAGAGATGTTTTTGCTCGAGTTTGTTCCTCAGAGTCTCAGGGATGTTTGGCGTACAGAGTTTGAGCAGCTACGCCAGGGTACCATGACCGTGTCAGAGTATGCAACCCGGTTCAGTGACTTGGCACGATATGTACCAGCTTTGGTTTCTACGGTTACAGAGAGAGTCCGTTTTTTTATTGAGGGGCTCCATCCCAGCATTCGTACTAGAATGGCTAGAGAGCTGGAGACAGATAATTCTTACCAGCAAGCCGTGAGCATTGCTAGGAGGATTGAGAGTATGTTGTCCCGGGACAGAGAGGAGAGGGAGGCCAAGAGAACTCGATAGACGGGTCATTTTTTAGGAGTTCGTGCACCTGCAGCACGCCATGGTAGGGGTTTTGTGAGCCGCCCCATTCATTCAGCTCTTCCATCAGCCAGCAGTATTCCAGCTCCTCCTAGACCTCAGGAGCCTATCTCAGGTGCATCCAGCTCGAGGTGCTATCACTGGCCAGTCCAACAGGCAAGTTCAGAGTCAGCAGCAGCCATGGCGTCCTCAGAGGGGTTGTTTTGGGTGTGGTAACCCTCGGCATATGATCAAGGATTTCCCGAGAGCGAGGAGGGGTGCACCACCTCAAACTTATCAGGGTGTACCCCCTCAGATTTATCACACTCCACGCCTTCCTCCAGGTCCTCCAGCTATTCCTCCAGCCCCATCTGCTACCCCACCACCTCAGACATCTCGAGGTGGAGGTCGGGGAGGTCGTCCTAGAGGGGGAGGCCAGGCCAGGTACTATGCCCTTCCGGCCCGGTCTGAGGCCATTGCTTCAGATTCAGTCATTACAGGTATTGTTCCCGTTTGTCATATGGATGCATCGGTATTATTTGACCTAGGCTCTACATATTCATAAGTTTCTTCCTATTTTTCTTCACATCTAGGGATAGCCCGGGACTCTTTGAGTTCCCCTGTTTATGTTTCTACTCCGGTGGGAGATTCTCTTGCGGAACTCTTTGAGTTCCCCTGTTTATGTTTCTACTCCGGTGGGAGATTCTCTTGTTTTGGACCGCGTATATCGGTCATGTTTGATTACTATCAGTGCTTTTGAGACCCGAGTTGATTTGCTACTACTCAGTGTGGTAGATTTCGATGTTATATTGGGTATGGATTGGTTGTCTCGCTATTATGTTATTCTTGATTGTAACGCCAAGACCGTGATGCTGGCTATGCCAGGATCTCCGAGGTTAGAGTGGAGAGGTTACTTTGAGTATACTCCCCGCCGAGTCATTTCTTTTCTTAAGGATCAGCGGATTGTTGGGAAGGGGTGTGATGCATATTTGGCTTATGTGAGAGATGTTAGTACTGAGACTCCTACAATGGAGTCAGTTCCAGTTGTCATAGACTATTCTGATGTATTTCCAGCTGATCTTCCAGGTATGCCACCTGATAGAGACATTGAATTCGGCATTGACTTGTTGCCGGGCACTCAGCCCATTTCCATTCCTCCATATCGCATGGATCCTCCTGAGTTGAAGAAGTTGAAGGAGCAGTTGCAGGAGTTTCTTGAGAAGGGATTCATCAGGCCTAGTGTATCACTTTGGGGCGCTCCGATATTATTTGTGAAGAAAAAGGATGGCTCGACGCGTATTTGTATTGACTACAGGCAACTGAATAAGGTGACAGTGAAGAATAGGTACCCATTGCCTCGCATTGATGATCTATTTGACCAGTTACAGGGTGCTAGAGTGTTCTCTAAGATTGATCTACGTTTGGGTTATCATCAACTGAAGATTCGGGAACCGGATATCCCGAAGACTGCCTTCAGGACCAGATATGGCCATTACGAATTCCTTGTTATGTCATTCAACCTGACCAACGCCCTAGTAGCCTTCATGCACCTGATGCACAACATGTTTCGGCCTTATCTTGATACTTTCGTCATTGTGTTCATTGATGACATTCTGGTATATTCTAGGTCCCGGGAGGACCATGAGCAGCTCTTGAGGACCGTTCTTCAGACATTGAGGGAGAAGAAGTTGTATGCCAAGTTTTCTAAGTGTGAATTTTGGCTTGATTCTGTGGCATTCTTAGGCCACGCGGTGTTTTTGGATGGGATCAAGGTAGATCCGAAGAAGGTGTAGGCAGTGTAGAGTTGGCCCAGACCGTCTTCAGCTACTGAGATCCGCAGTTTCCTGGGGTTGTTGGGTATTATCGCCATTTTTTGGAAGGGTTTTCATCCATTTCAGAACCGATGACTAGATTGACTCATAAGGGTGCACCTTTTATATGGACTGAGGAGTGTGAGGAGAGCTTTCAGAAGCTCAAGACAGCCCTGACTATAGCTCCTGTTTTGGTTTTGCCTACCGGTTCCGGATCCTATACAGTTTATTGTGATGATTCGAGGATTGGCTTGGGAGCGATGTAGATGCAGGACGTAGGGTGATTGCCTAGGCGTCCAGGCAGTTGAAGGTCCATGAGAAGAACTACCCTGTTCATAATCTCGAGTTGGCAGTGATTGTTCAGGCCCTGAAGATATGACTTCATTATTTATATGGTGTTCCCTATGAGATATTCACGGATCACCGAAGTTTGCATCACATATTCAGGTAGAAGGATCTAAATTCGCGCCAACGTAGGTGGTTAGAGTTTCTAAAGGACTATGACATCACTATATTATACCACCCGGGGAAGTTCAATATTGTGGCCGACGCCTTGAGTCGCCTGGCGGAGAGTTTGGGGAGTTTGGAATACCTTCATGCAGCTGAGAGGCCTCTAGCCTTAGATGTTCAGTCCTTAGCCAGTCAATTTGTGAGATTGGATCTTTCTGAGCCTTGCCGGGTATTAACTTGTGTGGTGGCTCGATCTTCCCTTCATGACCGTATCAGAGAGCACTAGTATGATGATCCCCACCTTTTGGTTCTTCAGGATAGAGTCTGGCGAGGTGGTTCCAGAGATGTGACTATAGGAGAGGATGGGGTGATGAGGATGCAGGGCCGTATCTGTGTGCCCAATGTAGATGGGCTTCGGGAGTTGATTCTTGAGGAGGCCCATAGTTCGCAGTATTCCATCCATCCCGGTACCACGAAGATGTACCAGGATTTGAGACAACACCATTGGTGGCGAAGGATGAAGAAGGATATAGCAGAGTTTGTAGCCAAGTGTCTCAACTGTCAGCAGGTCAAATGTGAGCATCAGAGACCGGGAGGGTTACTTCAGCAGATTGAGCTTCCAGAGTGGAAGTGGGAGCGGATCACCATGGACTTTGTGGTTGGACTTCCTCGGACCTTGAGGAAGCATGATGCTATTTGGGTGATTGTGGATCGGCTGACCAAATTATCCCATTTCATTCCGATACTAACTACATATTCATCGGAGAGGTTGGCTGAGATTTATATAAGAGAGATTGTTCGCCTCCACGATATTCCAGTATCTATCATTTCAGACAGAGGTACACAGTTTACTTCACGATTCTGGAGAGCCGTTCAGCAGAAGTTAGGCACCAGGGTAGAGTTGAGCACAACTTTTCACCCTCAGACGGACGGGCAGTTGGAGCGCACAATTCAGATCCTCGAGGATATGCTCCATGCCTGTGTGATGGATTTTGGAGGGTCATGGGATCGATTCTTGCCTCTGGCAGAGTTTTCTTACAACAACGGCTTCCAGTCCAGCATTCAGATGGCGTCATATGTGGCATTGTATGGTAGGCGGTGCAGGTCTCCCGTGGGATGGTTTGAGCCTGGCAAGGCCCGATTGTTGGGTACAGACTTGGTTCAGGATGACCTGGACAAGGTGAAGGTAATTCAGGAGAGACTTCGCAAAACTCAGTCTAGGGAGAACAGCTATGCGGATCGGAAGTTTGGGATTTGGCATTTATGGCTGGTGATCGGGTTTTGCTTCGGGTATCACTTATGAAGGGCGTCATGAGGTTCGGGAAGAAAGGCAAGTCGAGTCAAAGATTTAATGTCCCTTTTGAAGTGTTACGATGTGTGGGGGAGGTTGCTTATGAGCTAGCCCTGCCTCCCAGCCTAGTAAGGGTTCATCCGGGTTCCACGTCTCCATGCTACGGAAGTATCACGGTGACCCGACTCATGTCTTGGATTTCAGCCCAGTCCAATTGAACAAGGATATATCATATGTTGAGGAGCCTATGGATATATTGGACAGGCAGGTGAGAAAGCTCAGGTCAAAGGATATTGCATCAGTAAAGGTTCAGTGGAGGGGTCAGCCAGTCGAGGAGGCGACTTGGGAGACCGAGCAGGATATGCGAAGTTAGTACCCTCATCATTTCCCAGCTCCAGGTATGTTTCTATGTTCGCTCGAGGATGAATGATTTTCTTAAGAGGGGGAGGATGTAACGACCCGGTCGGTTGTTTAAAGAATTTACGCCCTGATCCCCTATTTACCGTTTCTCCCATATCTATTTACGTTATTGGAAACTGTCGGTGCGTTGAGTGAGGGAATCCGGGGTGATTTTGGACACATAGTCCATAAATGTGGATCTTAGCTTTAGAAATCTGGCTGTATCTAAAGCTGTGTGAAGACGGATCCGGAATGGTATTTCTGTCGACTCATTTAGCTCCGTTGGGTGATTTCGGGGTTAGGAGCATACTCGGAATGTGTTTTCGAGGTCGGTTGCGGATTTAGGCTTGAATTGGCGAAAGTTAGAAATTCGGCGAATTCGACTGATAGGTGAGATTTTGATATCGGACTCAGAATGGATTTCCGGAAGCGACAGCAGATCTGCAATGTATTTTATGACCTGTGTGCAAAATTTGAGGTCATTCGGATGAGTTTAGACGTGTTTCGGCGTCGGATGTGAATTCTAGAATTTTCATAAGTTTCTAGGCTTTAATCTATGCATAATCGATGTTTTTGATGTTATGAGACGTGTTTTTAAGGCTCGACCTAGTTCGAATAAGGTATTAGGGTCGGTTGGTGGTTTTGGTTGAGGTCCCGGGGGCCTCAGGGTTGTTTCTGATGCTTAATGGGAGAATTTGGAACTTATCAAATTGCTGAACCAGTCTTTATTCTGGTATTTCGCACATGCGAAGGTTTTCCCGTAGGTGCGGACACCCAGGCGTGATAGTGCTAGTCGCAAGTGCGATGGTGAGGGTGGTTGACCAGTGGTCACAGGTGCGACCTGGGTTCCGCAGGTGTGGAACCGCATGCGCGACCAAACGACCGCAGGTGCGGCCCCAGTGGACTTAAGTGAATTCCGCACCTGCGATGCTTTTTCCGCAGGTGCGGTAGAAGGGATCGCAGGTGCGAGATCCCTGTGTGTTATTTCGAAAATGTGAGGGTTCGAATTTCATAAGTCTATAATCGTTTGAAAGCTCGGGAATTGGCATTTTTTAGTGAATTTTGAAGAGAAGTCGTAGGTAACGTTTTCTAATCCTAATTCATTGTTATATCATTAATCCCCGTTGTTTTCTTTAGTATAATTAGCAAAAATGGGGGAAAAACCATGGGAACTTGATGAAATTTTCCCCAACCAGAATTCTGGGAATTTAGGGGGTTTTTTGACATCGGATTTCGATGATTCTTGTCGAGTGAGTTCGTGAGTGAATGGGTGTCTGGAAAATATAACTTTTACCCGATTCCGAGACGTGGGCTCGAGGGGCGTTTTGGTCAAAATTCCTAATTTCGCAAATTAGCTTCGAATTAATTAGTTATTTTGATTTCTTGAAATGATATTCACTTTATGCAATCGAATTGAATAGATTTAGGCCACCCGAAGTTGGATACTCATGGAAAGAGCATGATTATTGGCCGATTAGCACACTCGAGGTAAGTGGCTTGCCTAACTCTGTGTTGGGGAAATTCCCTTAGGAATTTATAACTGATTCTTGACATAAAACCCCGTGTAACGTGAGGTGACAAGTACGTGCACGGGATATTCTCACCAATTCCATTGTTTTCTTTTATGACATACTTCATCTTCAATTCCTATTAATTTTGTTATTGGTTTAACTGAGTAGCCACTTTTGATTTTATCAAGTTCAACAATTTTACCTGATTTTCCACTCGTTACTATTACTTGAAATTGGATTAAGTACCTTCCTCTATATTTTCCAACTGTTTTCCCAAAACTTTTGAATAATGCTATATCCAATATACATCTCGCATTATATATTTAGATTGGGACTGCGGGCTATGACCTGAGACTTTCCCTTGCATTGTATTGCATATTTACATTAGGACTGCGGGCTATGACCTCAGACTTTCCCTTGCATTGCATTGCATATTTACATTGGGACTGCGGGGTATGACCTGAGACTTTCCCTTGCATTGAATTGCATATTTACATTGGGACTGCGGGCTATGACCTGAGACTTTCCCTTGCATTGTATTGCATATTTACATTAGGACTGCGGGTTATGACCTGAGACTTTTGTTGGTTGATTTCCCAATGCACACGCAAGTGTACGTGGTCGACAAGTAATTTAGGATTTTA
>MDKI01109352.1:0-25859 GCA_005239505.1 Nicotiana paniculata | reverse complement strand
AGCCCGCTAGCCCGTATAGCCCGCGGGCCCGGGTCGGGCCCGGCCCACCTGCCACCCTTAGTCACAACTTCTCCTTTCACTTTTTGTCACAGATTACAAAATATGTTTCACAATGTTCGTTGTTATCATCCTTTGTATCACGAATCTCCAAAAACTCATGTAACTCGTGGTTAACATGCAAAGGTGTCACGATCTCAAATCCTAACAGGTCGTGATAGCGCCTATCGTTGAACTAGGCTAGCCAACCATCACCTTACTACGCATTTGTTCCATTATAATAATTCACAATTCAAAAATAAACAACAAACATAGTATAAAATCATTTCTTTAGGTCTTAGCGCCTCAATAATAGTCTAAACAACTCTAAATAGAACTTCCCAAGACTGGAGTCAACATGGCACGAGCAACTACGAAATAAAACTAACTCTACTAATGTCTTAAATAAAGTCTAGGAATGAAATGCTAAATCTAAATAAGGAAGGGAAATGGAGAAGCTGTGGACGCTGCACAGCTACCTCGAAATCCCGTAAAACTCATGCTAATGAACAAAGACAGCTACTGCTCCGAACCGGCACCTGGATCTGTGCACAAAGGCACAAAGAGTAATGATGAGTACGCTAACTCAGTAGTAATAAAAATAAATCATAGTCTGAGAAATACCAAACACACAACACGAATACACCAATTCACAAAAACAGTAAAATACCAAGTCACCATAAAGTATTCATCAAATACATAAGTTCGAAAACCAATTTCCAGAAATCCTTTTGAAACAAGTATAATATCAATATATTTCAGTAAAATTCTCAGTAAAAATCAGTTTGAAAAACGAAGTGAATCGTAGTCAAAAACTCAGTAAAATTTTCATAAATCTGCCCCTCGGGCAAAAAACATTTCTCGTAACAATTGCCCATCAGGCATTCTCACCATCACTCAGTATCATCCCATCAGGCATCCTCACAATCACTCAGTATCAGCCCCGCGTGCAACATCACTCAGTAGGTACCTGCGCTCACTGGGGGTGTGTATAGACTCCAGAATGGCTCCTACTGCCCAAGCGCTATAACAAGCTACATCATGACATAAATCACTCACAATATAGGCCCGCATCCTCACTCATATCATAACATCCTCGCAATACAGGCCCGCAGCCTCACTCAATCAAACACTTTCAACTTGCCCTTCAGGCCATAAGTATATCGGGTTCTCGATCCAAAACAGTGTTTCATTTTCAAGAAATAGTATCAAAATGCTCTTAATGTCAAAAAAATTATCAAGAAAAGACTGAGTGAAAATCATAATATATCAAGTGAGGAAAAATAGTAAAAACAGCCCCCAAGGGGTAAACAGATCGGCACTAGGCCCCAAACATGGCTTACAGCTCAAATCATATCATATATATCAATACTATTAAGCATAGGCTTAAAAATTGATTTCGCAACTCAATAGTTGACTAAATAGGGAATATATTTCCAAAGTTCCAATCTTTGCATTCCAAAACCCGTGAAAGGGTGCATAGTCCGGGGTTTCATACTCTCAGGACAAGATTTAAAGACATTACTTACCTCAAACTAGCCCGAGAACTATTTCGCAATATGCTTGCCTCTCGAATCAACTCCCAAGTGCTCCAAATCTACCAAGTTCAGATTTTTATTATCAAATTATGCTTAAGGAATGAATTCCAATTGAAAGGCACCAAATTTAGCTCAAAACCCGAAATTAGTCTAAACCCGACCCCCGGGCCCGCGTCTCAGAATTCAGAAATTTTTATACCAAAATTTTCTTTGTCATCTCACGAGTCCGTACATATAAAGAACGCTAAAATCGGAGTTCGTTTGACCCCTCAAATCAACCCCTAAAGGTCTCATAATCTCAAGCTCTAACTCCATCTTTTTCTACTGATTTTCATGAATTAAACATCGATATTATGTTCCTTAATCACCTATAATCTAGTTTTAAGGTCCAAAATACTTACCTCTATGAAGAACACTGATTTTCCCTCTTCAAAATCGCCCCAAAGTTCTTTTCCCGTTCAAAAATGGTGTAAAAATAGGTTATGGTCGCGGAGGGTTTAATTTTATATTTCCCAGGTATACACACTGTGCGATCGCGGCTCCATCTGTGCATTCGCGGTGAAAAAAATTTACCAGCTCTTAATTAACCCTATGCGATCGCGGCCTCCTCTATGCGATCACATAGAACAAATTTTCCAACAGTCTTCTGCAACTCTTCCGGATAGCCTATAGTATAATGGTCATAATTTTTTTTACAAAATTCCAAATTATAATTAACTTAACTTTATGAAAACTAGACACCAAGAGCTACAATTTTCATTTTTGGATCATCTTCAAATTTCTTATAGATTGTGAGTTATTAGCTTCCAAAGTCGGGACAGTGCAGCAGAAATTTTACTCTGTGCGATCGCGGGAAGCCTTGTTCGATCGCACAGAACAACTAGATTTTTCCAATTTTTCTCTGTGCTAACGCATCCAAATCAATGCTATCGCACTGTACACCTCTGAAGCCAAAAACCAGCAAGTAGAAATGGCCTAGAAATGGCCCGAAACCACCCGAAACTCACCCGAGACCCTCGAGACCTCAACCAAAACATACCAACACATACCATAACATCACACAAACTTAGTCGAGCCTTTGAATCACCAAAAACAACACAAAAACATTAAATCACATCGAATTCAAGCCTATGAACTTTGAAATTTCTAAATTCCACCAACAATGCCGAAACTATCCAAAACGCATCCGATTGACCTGAAATTTTGCACACATATCCAAAATGACATTACAAACCTGTTCCAACTTCCGGAATTCCATTCCGACCCCGATAGCCTATTTTCCACTGCCGACCAGAAATTGCCAAAAACTAACTTTCGCCAATTCAAGCCTAATTTTACACCGGACATCACAAAAATATTCAGAACACACTCCTAAGTCCCAAATCACCTAACGAAGCTATCCGAGCCATAAAATCCGCATTCTGAGGCTGTTTACCAATAAGTCAACTCTCAGTTGACTTTTCCAACTTTAATGTTATTTTTAACGACTAAGCGACTAAACTCTCACTACAACCATTTCGATTTCAAGCCTACCAACTCTAACACATCAATAACAGTATAACCAACCTATGACAAGTCAATAATAGTAATTATAATGCAGGTTCTATGTAGCGACTGACCGGGTCGTAACATTCTTCCCCTCTTAAACAAACGTTCGTCCTCGAACGAGTCTAGAAACATATTCAGAGTCTCAAAAAAGTGTGGATATTTGCTCTGCATATCCCGCTCGGTCTCCCAAGTAGCCTCCTCCACCGGCTGACCTCTCCACTACACCTTCACTGATGCTATATCCTTAGACCTCAACTTCCTGACCTCGCGAGCTAAAATAGCTATTGGCTCAACCTCATACGACATATCACCCTCGAGCTGAACTGTGCTGAAGTCTAACACACGAGACGGGTCACCAACATATTTCCTGAGCATCGACACATAAAATACCGGATGAACACTCGATAGGCTGGGTGGCAAGGCAAGTCTATAAGCCACCTCTCCAACCTTCTGAAGTACCTCAAAAGGACCAATAAACCATGGACTCAACTTTTCTCTCTTTCTGAACCTCATAACACCCTTCATGGGTGATACTTTCAGCAGTACCTTATCACCTTCCATAAAAGACACATCCCGGACCTTCCGGTCCGCATAACTCTTCTTCCTAGACTGCGCCATGCGAAGTCGCTCCTGAATCAACTTCACTTTCTCCAACGCATCCTGAATCAAATCTGTGCCCAATAACTTAGCCTCACCAGGCTCGAACCAACCAACCGGAGATCTACACCTCCTACCATATAAAGCCTCATACGAGGCCATCTGAATACTGGACTGGTAGCTGTTATTATATGCAAACTCCGCTAGTGGCAGAAACTGATCCCATGAACCACCAAAATCAATCACACAATCCCATAACATATCCTCCAAAATCTGAATAGTCCGTTCCGATTGCCCGACGGTCTGAGGGTGAAATGCAGTGCTCAACTCTACATCAGTACCCATACCTCTCTGTACAATCCTCCAAAACTGAGATGTGAATTGTGTACCTTTGTCAGAAATGATAGAAACCGGAACTCCATGCAACCGGGCAATCTCCTTAATGTAAATACCAGCTAACCGCTCTGAAGTATAAGTAGTACTGACAGGAATGAAATGCGCGGACTTGGTCAATCTATCCACAATGACCCAAATAGCATCACAACCCTTCAAATTCTGTGGAAGCCCAACTACAAAGTCCATAGTAATCCGCTCCCACTTCCACTCAGAAATATGTAACCTCTAAAGTAACCCACCTTGTCTCTGGTGCTCATACTTGACCTGCTGGCAGTTGAGACACCGTGCTACGTACTCAACAATATCTCTCTTCATGCGCCTCCACCAATACTGCTGTCTCAGATCCTGATACATCTTCGTGGCACCCGGATGAACAGAATACCGCGAGCTGTGAGCCTCTGGTAATATCAACTCTTGAATACCCTCCACATTGGGCACACAAATACGGCCCTGCATCCTCATAACTCCGTCATCACCAATAGTCACATCTCTGGTATCACCCCCACGAACTCTATCCTGAAGAACTAACAAGTGTCGGTCATCATATTGGCGAGCTCTAATCTAATCATAGAGAGAAGACCGGGAAGCCATGCTAGCTAATACCCGCGGAGGGTCTGACAAATCCAACCTTACCAACTGACCCGCTAAAGCCTGAACATCAAGTGCTAAAGGTCGCTCTACTACTGAAAGGTAATCTAGACTCCCCAAACTCTCGGCTCTGTGACTCAAGGTATTAGCCACCACATTGGCCCTCCCCGGATGATACAAAATAGTAAGATCATAATCCTTGAAAAGCTCTAACCATCTCCTCTGACGTAAATTCAAGTCCTTCTGCCTCAGCAGATACTGCAAGCTACGATGGTCAGTGAAAATCTCACACTGTACCTCATACAAGTAATGCCGCCAAATCTTTAAGGCATGAACAATGGCAGCTAACTCAAGATCGTGCACTGGATAGTTCTTCTCGTGCACCTTCAACTGTCTAGACACGTAGGCAATCACCCTACCGTCCTGTATCAATACCACTCCCAAACCAACTCTAGAAGCAACACAATAGACTGTGTAAGAACCCGAACCAATAGGCAAAACTAGAACCGGAGTTATGGTCAATGCTGACTTGAGCTTCTGAAAGCTCTCCTCACACTCGTCGGACCATCTGAATGGAGCACCCTTCTGGGTCAATCTAGTCAAAGGCGAAGCAATAGAAGAGAATCCCTCCAGAAAACGACGGTAATATCCCCCCAACCCTAGGAAAATCCTAATCTCAGTAGCTGAGGACGGTCTGGGCCAACTCTGCACCGCCTCAATCTTCTTTGGATCAACTTGAATACCCTCACTAGACACCAAGTGCCCCAAGAAAGCAACTGAACCAAGCCAAAACTCACACTTGGAGAATTTTGCATTAAGCTTCTTCTCCCTCAATCTCTATAACACAACTATAAAATGCTGAGCATGCTCTTCCTGGCTACGGGAATAAACCACGATGTCATCAATGAATACAATGACGAACGAATCAGAGTAAGGCTGAAACACGTTGTTCATCAATTTCATGAACGCGGCTGGGGAATTGGTCATCCCAAATGACATAATCAGGAATTCATAATGACCATATCTGGTCCTGAAAGCAGTCTTCGGAATGTCAGAATCCCGAATCTTCAGCTGATGATACCCACACCTTAAGTCAATCTTGGAGAACACCTTAGAAAATAAGTCATCAATACGAGGCAAAGGATACCGGTTCTTCAACGTAACCTTATTCAGATGCCTGTAATCAATACACATACGCATGGAGCCATCTTTCTTTTTCACAAACAACACCGGTGCACCCCAAGGTGACACACTAGGCCGAATGAACCCCTTATCTAAGAGATCCTGAAGCTGATCCTTCAGTTCTTTCAACTCCGTTGGTGCCATGCGGTAAGGTGGAATAGAGATAGGTTGCGTGTTTGGCACCAAGTCGATACCAAAATCAATATCCCTGTCAGGTGGCATGCCTGGCAGGTCTGCATGAAATACGTCTGGAAAATCTCGGACTACAGGAACAGAATCAACAGAAGGAGTCTCACTACTAACATCCCTCACAAAAGAAAGATAAGACTCACACCCTTTCTCAACCATACGCTGAGAATAAGAAATCACTCTACTAGGCACATGCTCTATAGACCCTCTCCACTCAACTCTCGGAATTCCGGGCATAGCTAGGGTCACGGTCTTCGCGTGACAATCAAGGATATCATGACATGGTAATAACCAATCCATGCCCAGAATTACATCAAAATCAACCACACTGAGTAACATCAAGTCCACTCGGGTCTCCAAACCCCCAATAGATATAATACATGACCGATACACACGGTCCACAATAATAGTATCGCCCACCGGAGTCGAAACATGAACATACGTAACTAAAGATTCGCGAGGCATATTCAGAAAGTGGGAAAAATAAGATGAAACATACGAGTACGTGGAACCAGGGTCAAATAAATCCAAAGCATCAGTGTGACAAACTGAAATAGTACCTGTAATCACCGCATCTGAGGCCATAGCATCAGGCCTAGCCAGAAGTGCATAGATACGTGGCTGGCCTCCACCTGCTCGACCTCCCCCTCTAGGGCGGCCTCTAGCTTCCTGACCACCACCCCTAACTGCCTGGGTAGGTGGTGAAGTGATTGGGGCTGAAGCCGAGGGATGAACCCTCTGTTGAGATGAACTACTAGGACGACAGGGACACTGCCTCCACTTATGACCGAACTCTCCACACTCATAAAACCACCTGGAGCTAGAGATGAAAACTGATGAGAACCCCTGCCACCATGATAACCACCAAACGAACCATGCATAGAAGAAACCTGATAAGATGATGCCCTGGAAGAACTATGAACTGGAAGGGCACTAAAAGATGAACGTCCCTGATAAGAACTGCGAGGACCTGCCTAGAAGATACACCACTGTAAGCTGGGAGAACTGGCTTTGGAAGTCTAAATGGACAACCTCTGCTGTGCTGAAACTGCCCTCTGGAAGGGGCACCATTGAAGCTACCTGATCTCCGAGGATTTTTGGCCTCCTCTCCTCACACTCCTGCCTACGAACCGACTCAATGTCCGGAGCAATGTCAACTACCTGCTCAAATATATCTCCATACACTTTCTCCCTGGTCATCAAAATCCAAAGCTGATACGTGAGACAATCTACAAACCTCCTGATATGCTCCCTGTCAGTAGGGACAATCTCAGAAGCATGCCTAGCCAACTCGGAAAACCTCATCTCGTACTGAGTAACTGACAACTCTCCCTGGCGCAGCTGCTCAAACTGTCTGCGCTGCTCCTCTCTGTGGGACTGAGGAACATACTTCTCCAAAAAGAGTGTGGAGAACTGCTGCCAGGTGAGTGGTGCTGAACCAACCAGCCTACGCCTCTCAAATGCCTCCCACCAAGTGAAAGCAGCACCAGAAAACTGAAATGTAGCAAATGAGACCCTGTTGGTTTCCAAAATACCCGCAGTACGTAGTATCCTCTGGCACTTATCTAGAAACCCTTGGGCATCCTCGCCCTCTGTACCGCTGAAATTCAGAGGCTGAAGTCTTCTGAACCTCTACAGCTTGCGCTGCTCATCCTCAGGCATAGCAGGAACCATATAGTCTCGAACTGGGGCAACCGGCTGCGCTGGGACTACCCCCGGTGCCTGAATACCCTGTACAGCCTACTCAGGTGTCCGGGCAGCTGGAGTCTGAACGCCTCCCTCGGCCTGAGCTGCAGTGGCAGTAGTAGACGTAGCGACTTCCTGAGCCAAACTGGTACACATCGTCAAAATCTGAGCCAGAGTCTCCTGAAGACCCAGAATAACCATAGGCACTGCCGGTTCCTGAGCCTATCCCACTGGAGAACCATCGGCGGGAACCTGATCCTGAACGATAGGGGGATCCTGTGGTACTGTCCTGGCTGCTGTGCGGGCTGATCCCCTACCTCTACCACGGCCCCGACCCCTTATGGGCCTGGCTGGTGTCTGGTCACCCTGATCGCTATTGCGTGTCCTCACCATCTGTGAGAGAATGAAACAACGTAATTTTAGATTTCAAGAATCAGTATATTAGCACGAAAGAGTTCAAGAAATATAGAGATGTTTCCTAATAGTTCTGCAGCCTCTCGAAGATAAGTACAGACGTCTATGTACCGATCCGCAAGACTCTACTGAACCTGCTCATGGCCGTTGAGTCCTATGTAACCTAGTGCTCTGATACCAACTTATCACGACCCCAATCTTAACAGGTCGTGATGGCGCCTATCGTGGAACTAGGCTAGCCAACCATCACCTTACTACGCATTTGTTCCATTATAATAATTCACAATTAAAAAATAAACAACAAACATAGCATAAAATCATTTCTTTAGGTCTTAGCGCCCCAATAATAGTCTAAAAGACTCTAAACAAAACTTTCCAAGACTGGAGTCAACGTGGTCACGAGCATCTACGAAATAAAACTAACTCTACTAATGTCTTAAATAAATTCTAGTAATGAAATGCTAAAACTAAATAAGGATGGGAAATGGAGAAGCTGTGGACGCTGGACAGCTACCTCAAAATCCCATAAAACTGCTGCTAACGAACAGAGAAAGCTACTGCTCTGAACCGGCACCTGGATCTGTGCACAGAGGCACAAGGAGTAATGATGAGTACGCCAACTCAGTAGTAATGAAAATAAATCACAGTCTGAGAAATATGAAACACACAACACGGATACACCAATTCACAAAAATGGAAAACACCAAGTCACCATAAAATATTTATCAAATACATAAGTTCGAAAACCAATTTCCGGAAATCCTTTTGAAACAAGTATAATATCAATATATTTCAGTAAAATTCTCAGTAAAAATCAGTTTGAAAAACAAAGTGAATCGTAGTCAAAAACTCAGTAAAATTTTCAAAAATCTGCCCCTCGGGCCAAAATCATTTCTCGTAACAATTGCCCATCAGGCATCCTCACCATCACTCAGTATCAGCCTATCAGGCATCCTCACAATCACTCAGTATCAGCCCATCAGGCATCCTCACAATCACTCAGTATCAGCCTCGCGGGCAACATCACTCAGTAGGTACCTGCGCTCACTGGGGGTGTGTACAGACTCCAGAATGTCTCCTACAGCCCAACGCTATAACAAGCCACATCATGGAATAAATCACTCACAATATTGGCCCACAGCCTCACTCATATCATAACATCCTCGCAATATAGGCTCGCAGCCTCACTCAGTCAAACACTCTCAACTTGCCCTTCAGGCCATAAGTATACTGGGTTCTCGACCCAAAATAGTGTTTCATTTTCAAGAAATAGTATCAAAATGCTCAGAGTGTCAAAACAATTATCAAGAAAAGACTGAGTGAAAATCATAATATATCAAGTGAGGAAAAATAGTAAAAACAGCCACCAAGGGGTAAACAGATCGGCACTAGGCCCCAAACATGGCTTACAGCCCAAATCATATCAAAATATATCAATACTATTAAGCATAGGCTTAAAAATCTGTTTCGCAATTCAATAGTTGCCTAAATAGGGAATATATTTCCAAAGTTCCAATCTTTGCATTCCAAAACCCGTGAAAGGGTGCATAGTCCGGGGTTTCATACCCTCAGGACAGGATTTAAAGACATTACTTACCTCAAACTAGCCTGGGAACTATTCTGCAATACGCTTGCCTCTCGAATGAACTCCCGAGTGCTACAAATCTACCAAGTTCATATTTTTATCATCAAATTATGCTTAAGGAATGAATTCTAATTGAAAGGTACCAAATTTAGCTCAAAACCCGAAATTAGTCAAAACCTGACCCCGGGGCACTCGTCTCGGAATTCAGAAATTTTATACCAAAATTTTCTTCGTCATCTCACGAGTCCGTACATATAAAGTACGCTAAAATCGGAGTTCATTTGACCCCTCAAATCGACCCCTAAAGGTCTCATAATCTCAAGCCCTAACTCCATCTTTTTCTAATAATTTTCATGAATTAAACACCGAAATTATGTTCCTTAATCATCTATAATCGAGTTTTAAGGTCCAAAATACTTATCTCTATGAAGAACACTGATTTTCCCTCTTCAAAATCACCCCAAAGCTCTTTTCCCGTTCAAAAATGGTGTAAAAATAGGTTATGATCGCGGAGGGTTTAACTTTATATTGCTCAGGTATACACACTGTGCGATCGCGGCTCCATGTGTGCGTTCGCGATGAAAAAAATTTACCAGTCCTAATTTAACCCTATGCAATCGCGGACTCCTCTATGCGATCGTATAGAATAAATTTTCCAACAGCCTTCTCCAACTCTTCCGGATAGCCTCTAGTATAATGGCCATAATGTTTTTTACAAAACTCCAAATTACAATTGGCTTAATTTTCTAGAAACTAGATATCAAGAGCTACAACTTTCATTTTTGGATCATCTTCAAATTCCTTATAGGTTGTGAGTTATAAGCTTCCAAATTCGGGACAGTGCAGCAGAAATTTTACTCTGTGCGATCGCGGGAAGCCTTGTGCGATCGCACAACACAACTAGATTTTTCCAAAATTTCTCTGTGCTAACGAATCCAAATCAATGCTATCGTACTGTACACCCCTTAAGCGAAAAACCAACAAGTAGAAATGGCCTAGAAATGGCCCGAAACTAACCCGAGACCCTCGAGTCCTCAACCAAAACATACCAACACATCCCATAACACCACACAAACTTAGTTAAGCCTTCGAATCACCAAAAACAACGCAAAACACTAAATCATATCGAATCCAAGCCTATGAACTTTGAAAATTTTAAATTCCACCAACAATGCCAAAACTATCCAAAGCGCATCCGATTTACCTGAATTTTTGCACACATATCCAATATGACATTACGAACCTGTTCCAACTTCCGGATTCAATTCCGACCCCGATAGCCTATTTTCCATTGCCGATCAGAAATTGCCAAAAATTAACTTTCGCCAATTCAAGCCTAATTCTACACCGGACATCACAAAAATTTTCCGAACACACTCCTAAGTCCCAATCACCTAACGAAGCTATCCGAGCCATAAAATCCGCATTCCCAGATCGTTTACCAATAAGTCAACTCTCAGTTGACTTTTCCAACTTTAAGGCTATTTTTAAAGACTAAGCGACTAAACTCTCACTACAACCATTCCGATTTTAAGCCTACCAACTCTAACACATCAATAACAGTATAACCAACCTATGACAAGTCAATAACAGTAATTATAATGCAGGTTCTACGTAACGACTGACCGGGTCGTTACAAAATTACTCAAATATGAATTTCCTAAATTCGTATTCCTAAAATACGAATAGTTAATTAATTGAAGATAATTTCAAGCACAATTATATCGTCATAAAATGAAATCTTATGCATAGTAATTTTGTAAGACGATCTGAATCCTAGCTCATAAGCTATGGTCGACTTATTGTTCAGTCCTTGTATTTGTATTCAAAATATCCACTAAATATCTTAAATATTTTTTTGTGATCTCACTGATTATTTAAAATATCCACTAAATATCTTAAGTTTTTTGTTATGATGATTTAAACATTTATTTATATGAGAAACAATAAAATTTAATTAATGAGAGAAATTTTATGTATAATAATACAACAATCATTTAAATGCCAAAAAATATTATTACATTAGCATGATACATGAATTTAAGATAAAAGAACATAATCAAAACTAACACAAATGATCAATTTTGTGATGTTAGTTAGATAACTATGTTATGTAGTTTAAAAGTATTTAATGTGACGGTATAACGAACACTTCTTTGTGGACAACTTTTTTTGTGTATGTTTCCTCCTAATGCTTTGGTTGCTCTGCCTTAACCAAAACTCTTGTTTTCGATCATGATATCCCTCTTCAAAGTGCAACATACAATTGTTCATGCAAGAAAATATATTACGATAAATATAATCCAATATTTAGGATGTTTGTTGATAAATACAATTTAACAGATGTTAACCACATATTTCTCTCATAAAAACATACAAATTATCATGTTTCCTCCATATTCTTAACTTTAGTTTGCAGGAATAATTATAGAAGAATTGTTGTGTGCAACATGAAAAAAGAAAAACTAATATTGAAGAAAAATATAACAAAGAAGTGTAAGATCAAGCTATGATTCATTACTGCCGTGAAAATGCACCAAGTCTCGATTTTCCATGATGAAATCAATGAAATCTAAACTTAGAATGAAGAATTCTCATCTTTGCAAATTCAAAATCTAGATTTGCCATGGAAATCTAACACCAAATTGAGAATTCGAATTCTCATATCCGCCAATGCAAAATCTAGATTTGCCATGAAAATCTAGCACCAAATCGAGAAGTCATCATGAAATTTTCTTATATAAGAAGATGTTGCCCGATCAGAAAAGCATCACAGTAAAGAGAAAGCTTAGAGCTAGAAGTATGAATCCAAATTCTTAATAAGCTTCTCTGTTTTATTTCTTTCACTAGTATCGAGTTATCTTTTCTTTTAAATCACAATAGTAGTTTAGTTGTTGTTTCTAAATAAATTCCATTGTAGAAAATTACTCTAGTTCTTGCTTTTAATTAAATAGGGGGAATTATTCTTCTCGAATATTTATTTCTATTGTCTTATTTAATGAACAAGAATATTTCCATTGTTAGTACTAATTCCAGTATGGAGTAACTTTCCTTGTGTTGGGAGAAAGATGGATCTTAATATTTCTATATAATAGTAGATATTATTCCTCAAATTCACATGCTTGAGCTAAATTTATTTAACTTTTATCTGCTTTTACAGTTAGACGTTATTTAATTTATTAACATCTATCTATCTTGTACTACATATTAACTGTTTATTATTTCTGTAATCGAGAGAGGCGGAAGAAATAATATAGTTAAGTGCAGTATTTATACATGTTATTATTTATTCAGTAACATCTATCTCTTTTATGTTATAATTAATTTTACATTTATTTGTAATCGGGAGAGGCGAATAGTGTAAAAATCAGTTATAACAAGTAGGGTAACCGAAAGGGACTTACTAATAAGAGCATATTTTAGTTCAATCATATATTTCTGGTTCTTTAGTATTACTATTTTGAAGATTAATTTGTATAAGCGAGAGGAGTGCAATTAATTATTCAACTTGAGTAATAATATATATTTGTAATCATGAGAGACATTTATACATTTTTGAGAAATAGAAATTGAGAAATAATAATTCTACGATATAATAAAAATATTAAGTGAATTCAAGATCCCAACACCTTTTAATTATATTTGTGAAAAATAAAATATTTTCTATTGCTTTATTCATATATTTTTAGTTAGTTAACTTACAACTCAACTATTTCTGATTTCCTCAAATAGTAATTAAAACAAGAAACGTCTGTAGAATAGATAAACCAATCTCTGTGGGTTCGACGTCTTTCTAGACTATTATTTGACAAAGTACGAGTTAGAATTTTACATACACCATAAGCTCGTCATTTGTCCCTGTGCTTTATTTATTATATTTGTAAGACATAAACATACTAAAAATTAATTTCTC
This sequence comes from Nicotiana paniculata, assembly GCA_005239505.1. Classification (NCBI taxonomy): domain Eukaryota; kingdom Viridiplantae; phylum Streptophyta; class Magnoliopsida; order Solanales; family Solanaceae; genus Nicotiana; species Nicotiana paniculata. The sequence continues at coordinate 12,187 of MDKI01109352.1, read as the reverse complement.
ACAAATTTAAAAGGATATTATTTAGTTTCAGAAGACGAAAGTTGAATTCAGGGATAAGAATATACGTAGAAGTACATGGACCAGTATCATAATTATTGCATGTATGACGTTATTGTCGAAACTTTAATATACCATTTGCGTCCTATTACATAAGCTATTCGATATATCAAAGTTTTCAGTAACATGATGTCCATATTTTTCTTCAAAATTAACCTAAATACAATTAAAGATCAATTTTAACTTAGTCTATTGTATATATGTTGACACTAACAAACGTAAGAAATAATAAACTTGATAACAAACATGCATGGTAGAAGGTCATTTGGTATTAAAGTATTTAAGTATGCTTTTTGGTAGTGATTATTGGTATTATTTTCAACTGAGTCAAAAGCTGAAAAATATTTTATTTTTACTATAAAATTTTGCAATCAATGTTTTATTTAGTTGATCAATATTCATTTCTGCTAGCTAAGATATCTTTTTAATTCTATCATGCGATTTGCACAAATTGCATTTTAATCTAATGATGGAAATAATTCTCTTATTAAATGCACTACCATTATCATTGGGATTGATAACCAAGTGTTCAGGAAGAACCAAATCATCTGTCACGACCCAAATCCTAACTCAGCTCGCGATGGCGCCCAACAACATTGTCAGGCAAGCCAACATTTATCTACTGGTGAGTTTCATTCATTTTTCCAAAACATTTCCCAACATTTAATTAGAGTAAATTTATGACATTCGGTAATAACATATAACTTAGGAAATTTTAAGCTGAATAACCAGAAAGAGTCATAATGTAATAAATACATCCCAAAAGAATGGTCTACTAATGTGTGTGTCAGGAACTAGTGTCACAAGTCTACATGCATCTAGTAGAGTAATATCGAAAGGAATAAAAGTCTGTCCTACTGTCTAAGAAAAATATAGACAGAAAAAAAGAAAAGCTCCAAAGTGCTGCTAGAAGTCGTCAGGAGAAGCAGCTCACCGTGAAGCCTCGACCAGGTATAAATCAGGAACAAGCTCCGGACTGATACCCAGATGCACCTGCCTCAGAACCTGTATAGTTAAGTACAAAGCGTAACATGAGTACATAAACAATATGTAGCCAGTAAGTATCCCACCTAATCTCGAAGAAGTAGTAACGAGAGGTCGACGTGACAATTACTGAGGATAAAATAATATGTTTTAAATATAAGGCTAAGTAAGAATGGAATTTATAAATACATGATGAAGACAGGAGCATCAAATTTCCTTACAATTACCTTTACATGTCAAGTCCTCTATCGTACAGATTACAAATTTCATTCTTCCAGGATATTCAACAGGTAAATAATCACAGAAACACCAAACAGTTAACCAACACATAACATGCCGTGAACGTACGGCTGATACGACGCGATAATAAATGTGCACCGTCGAAGGGTCAAACGAATCGAACCATAGATGCATCTATTACACCGCTCATTAATTGAACATGTGACGCGGTCAACATAATAGTAGGGCTACCCCGCTCGCGAATCATACATGCGACGCGGGTGCCTGTATATATACACATAATTAACAGAGAAATCAGGAACTTAGTACATAATATTCTTACAAAGAAGGACCAATAATCTAAATTGCGAGATGTAACCTTCTAGATGTTCACTTAATAATTCAATGATATTTGGCAAACTAAATTATCGTTAAGATTATAAATACGACACATAAAGCATGCTTGTGAATGCTAAACTACCCGACATAACATAGTAGTAGCTACGCACGAACTCTCGTCACTTCATGCGTTCGTATCCCCCATAAATAATAGCATATAATTCATTATATTCACCTACGGGGACAATTCCCTCTTACAAGGTTAGAAAGGAGACTTACCTCATTTTAAGCCTACTTCCCAGGTCAAGACTGCGCCCAAATCTCCAAATTCGTCGCCCAAGCACCCGAAACTAGCCAAATATTATATAAATAAATCAATCTATGCTCAAAAGTCCACAATTCCCCTATTTATATAATTATCTCAACCTAGTTTGCAAAATTCTAAAATGTACCCCTGGGCCCACATGTTCGGATTCCGAAAATTTTTAAGGGAAATAGTCACCCATAACCTATGGATCAATATTATATAGTTTTGCATGATTCCATAATAAATTTCTTGTGTAAATCTTATTTTTCCCAAAACCCTAAGTTTTACACTAAACCCATGATTTCCACAATTTTTGTGTGTTAATCTACCCAAAACTCAAGTATAAATCTCACTTTTAAGTAGGAATTAACTTACCTCACCATGCTAGGCCAAATCTCCCCTTTGAAAGCTCCCTAAATCGTCCAAGTATGAAGAAAATGGCCTAAAATATCTAATTCCCGCACTTAAAACAACTTCACTGCCTCCAGGACTTTCGCACCTGCGGCTCGACGACCTCACCTGCGGTCTCGCATATGCGAGCTAGTGCTCGCACCTGCAGAAGAGGAGGAGAAGGCCAGGGGTCGCACCTGCGGAACGGAGCACGCACCTGCGGTTCCGCTTATGCGGGAAAAGGCCCGCTCCTGCAAAAATTGGGCAGACCCTCTAAGGCTGCACCTGCGAGGCTTCGACCGCTCCTGCGGTCTCGCACTTGCGGCTGGTCCTTCGCAGCTGCGGTCGCACCAGACCTGATGCACCAGCAGCTCTTTTAGAGCTTGGTTTGCCTCGCGTGATGTCCGAATGGCATCCGGGCCCACCCGAAGCCCCTTACAAATATACCAACAAGTTTTAAATCATAATACGGACTCGCTCGAGCCTTCAGAACGTCCAAAACAACGCTAAATCTAAGAATTATACCCCAAAACCAAATTGAATCAAACTTTGAACTTCAAGTTCTTGAATTCACTTTCAACATGCCGAAACATACCTATACTACTCGGAATGACACCAAATTTTGCGAGCAAGTCATAAATGACATGACAGAACTATTACTGGTCTCGAAATTCCGTTCGGACCTCGATAACATAAAAACACGTTCCAAACCTCAATTTTGAACTTAAGTAATCATATATCATTATTTGGCGCCGAAACGCTCCCGGGTCATCCAAAACCTGTTCCGAACATATGCCCAAGTCTAAAATTATCATACGAACCTACTAGAACTTTCAAATCTCGATTCCGAGGTCGTTTGCTAAAAATGCTGACCGAAGTCAAACTTGGCCTTTAAGGCCAGCCTTAAGGAACTAAGTGTTCCTATACCACCCCAAACTCCTCCAAACCTCGAACCACCCATCCCCGCAAGTCATAAATCAGTAAAAGCAACTACGTGAAGTCTCATTTAGGGGACGGGGGTCCTAGAACACAAAACGACTGATCGGGTCGTTACATTCTCTACCTCTTTACCAAACGTTTGTCCTCGAACGGGTCTAGAATCATATCTGGAGTGCTGAATAAGTGTGGATATATGCTCCGTATGTCCTCCTCGGACTCCCAAGTCGCCTCCTCGACTGGTTGGCCCCTCCATTGGACCTCAACTGGCAATCTTGCCTGTCAATGATAGCAACTGGCTCCTCCTCATAACCCAATATCTCGTCTAGTTGAATGGTGCTGAAGTCTATCACGTGAGAGAAGTTGGCGTGGTACCTTCGGAGCATGGACACATGAAAGACCGGATGAGCTCCTGATAAACTGGGAGGTAAAACGAGCTCATAAGAAACCTCCCCAACCCGCCTCAACACCTCAAATGGTCCTATAAACCTTGGGCTCAACTTGCCCTTCTTCCCAAACCTCATAATACCCTTCATCAGCGAGACTGTCAACAGAACCTTCTTGCCGACAATAAACGATACATCCCGCACCTTCTGATCCTCGTAACTCTTCTGTCTGGACTGTGCTGTGCGAAGCCTCTCCTGAATCAACTTTACCTTCTCCAAGGCATCCTTCACCAGGTCAGTGCCATATAACTTTGCCTCGCCAGGCTCAAACCATCCAATGGGAGAACGTCATCGCCGACCATACAAGGCCTCAAATGGAGCCATCTCAATGCTGGACTAATAACTGTTACTATAAGCAAACTCGGCCAAAGGAAAGAACTGGTCCCACTGTCCTCCAAAGTCAATCACATATGCCCTGAACATGTCCTCCAATATCTGAACTGTCCACTCTGACTGCCCGTCGGTCTAAGGACCTCGATCTATATTATGGACATAGGCACACCGTGCAACCGAACTATCTCCCGAATGTAGATCTGGGCCAACCTCTCTGAAGTATAAGTAGTAGCTACGGGAATGAAATGTGCTGACTTGGTCAACCTCTCCACAATAACCCAAACCGCATCAACCTTCCGCAAGGTCCGAGGCAACCCAACTACGAAGTCCATAGTGATGCGCTCCCATTTCCACTCAGGTATAGGCATCTGCTGAAGTAGGCCTCCTGGCCTCTGGTACTCATACTTAATCTGCTAGCAATTTAGACATCATGCCACATACTCCACTATGTCCTTCTTCATCTGCCTCCACCAGTAATGCTGCCTCTGGTCACGATACATCTTCATAGCACCAGGATGAATAGAATACCTGGAACTATGTGCCTCCTCTAGAATCCTCCCCCTTAGGCCGTCAACATTAGGGAAACATAAGCGACCCTGAAGTTTCAGAACACCATCTTCGCCAATAGAAACCTCCTTGGCCCCACCCTCTAACACTGTCTCCTGGAGAACTGCCAATTACGGATCATCATACTGTCGAGTCTTGATCTCGCCCAATAATGAAGACTGAGCCACCACACATGCAAGAACCTGGCTGGGCTCTGAAAGGTACAACCTCACCAGGCGATTAGCCAAGACTGAATGTCTAAAGCTAGTGGTCTCTCCTCTACTGTAATGAAATCCAAGTTACCCATGCTCTCCGCCTTCCTGCTTAAGTCATCTGAAATACATTCGCCTTGCCCGGGTGATAAAGAATGGTAATGTCAAAATCTTTCAGCAACTCAATCCATCTACACTGCCTCAAATTAAGATCCCTATGTTTGAACAAGTGCTGCAAGCTGCGGTGGTCCGTATAAACCTCACAAGGCACCACATACAAGTAGTGCCTCCAAATCTTAAGAGCATGAACAATCGCCGCCAACTCCAAATCGTGCACAGGGTAATTCTTCTCATGAACCTTCAGCTGACGTGAAGCATATGCAATAACTCGCCCCTCCTGCATCAATACAGATCCCAAACCAACGCGTGAAGCGCTACAATAAACTGTATACATCCCCAAAGCGGAAGGCAACACTAGAACTGGTGCTTTGGTCAAAGCTCTCTTGAGCTTCTGGAAGCTCGCCTCACACTCATCAGACCATCAGAATGGGGCATTCTTCTGGAAATCTAGTTAGAGGGATGAAATGGATGAAAAACCTTCCACAAATCGGCGATAATAACCTGCCAGACCCAAGAAGCTCCCGATCTCTGTCGCTGAAGTAGGGCGTGGCCAACACTGATCTGCCACAATCTTCTTAGGATACACCTTGATGCCCTCTCCGGATACCACATGTCTCAAGAATGCCACAAAATCCAACCAAAACTCACATTTGGAGAACTTAGCGTACAACTTTTGTTCTCGAAAAGTCTGGAGCACAACTCTCAAGTGCTGCTCGTGCTCTCCCAGACTAGGTGAATTAATCAGAATGTCATCGATGAAGACAATGAAAAAAGAATCAATATAACACTGAGCACCCCAAGGCGATACACTTGGTCTGATAAACCCCTTAGCCAACAACTCCTCAAGTTGTTCTTTCAATTCCTTCAATTCCTTTGGAGCCATACGGTATGTGGGAATAGAGATAGGCTGGGTTCCTGGAGCTAAGTCAATGCAAAAATCAATGTCATGATCCGGTGGCATGCCTGGAATGTCTAAAGGGAATACATCAGCAAACTCTCGAACTACCGGAACTGAATCAATCATCGAAGGCTCGGCGGTGGTGTCCCCCACATAATCAAGATAAGCCAAACAACCCTTCCCGACCATACGTCGAGCCTTCAGGAAAGAAATAACCCGACTAGCTGCACTAACTGAGGAACCTCTCCACTCCAATTTCGGCAACTCGAGCATGGCTAGAGTAACAGTCTTGGCATGGCAATCTAAAATGGCATGATAGGGAAATAGCCAATCCATGTCTAGGATGACCTTAAAGTCAACCATATCAAGCAACAGGAGGTCCGTTCTGGTCTCGAACCCACAAAATGTAACCACACAGGACCGATAAATCTGGTCCACCACTACAGAATCGCCCACAGGAGTGGACACATAAATATGAGTACCCAAAGACTCACGAGGAATATCTAGGAAATGAGCAAACAAGGCTGATACATATGAATAAGTGGATCCTGGATCAAATAATACCGATGCATCTCTACCACATACTGAAATGATACCTGTGATCATGACATCTAAGGCCACTGCATCTGGTCTGGCCGGGAAAGTATAGAATCTAGCTGGAGTGCCAGATGACTGACCTCCACCGGAATGAACAGGAGCCGGCTGGGCTCCCTCTGCCTGGCCTCCACCTCTAGGACAACCTCTACCAGCCTGTCCTCTACCTCTAGGTGGCCGAACCGCCGGTGCTGAAACCATAGGCTGATGAATCTACTGCACGACCTTGATATGAAGCCTGAGAAAAGTCCTCTTAGTATGGCCTGGATCCTCGCACTCATAAAAACCTCTCGGCACCATAGCCTGCTGCCCTGAAGAACCCTGCATAGTTGGAGGACGGTATGAACTCTCTAGCATAGCACTAAAATAAGGGCTGGGAGACCCCTGATGACCAGAATACCCGCCGGAGGAACCCTAAATGACTGGAGGGAGATAAGAACTCTCCAGCATAACACTGAAATAAGGCCTCGTCGGAGCACCTCCAGGAGGTGGTAGGGGTGCTGAATATGGGGGCCTACTAGGCTTGCCCCTACCAAACTGACCTCTGCCCCTGGCTGGAGCACCTCTGAAATCCCCAGAAAATCTAGCTCTCTTATCCTGCTGCCCCTGCTCTCTGCTCCTCGATCGATAACCCTCAATCCTGCGAGTAATCTCTACCACAAGCTGATAAGGAGTCCCCATCTCCACCTCTCGGGCCATGTTTTCCCTAATAACTGAGTGCAACCCAGCAACAAATCTCCGCACTCTCTCTGCGTCAGTAGGAAGTATTATGAGTGCATGATGAGACAACTCAGAAAACCTAGACTCGTAGTCGGTAACTGACATCTGACCCTGCTCCAGCTGCTCAAACTGGTACCGCAGCTCTTCCTTCTCAGAGGGTGGAATATACCTGTCCAGGAATAGCTGAGTGAACTGCTCCCAAGTGATGGGAGGAGAATCTGTCGGTCTGCCAAGAATGTAGGACTGCCACCATCTACGTGCCCTGCCCTCTAGCTGAAAAGTAGTGAAGTCAACTCCATGGGACTCCAGTATCCTCATGTTGTGCAGTATGTCCCTGCACCTATCAATAAAGTTCTGGGCGTCCTCATGACGCTCGCCTCCGAAGACAAGAGGGTGCAGTCTGGTCCATCTGTCTAATAGCTTCTGCTGATCGCCGTCCGCAGCTGGTCTGGACTCAGGTGCTGCTGCTACTGGCTGGACCCCGCCCACGGGCAGTGTACCCAAGATAAATACAGAGGTCTCCATACCGATCCGCAAGACTTTATTGGGTTTGCTCATAACTTGTGAGACCTATGTGAACCTAGAGCTCTGATACCATGTTGTCACGACCCAAACCCTAACCCAGGTCGCGATGGTGCCGAACACCGTTGTCAGGTAAGCCAACATTTATCTACTGGTGAGTTTCATTCGTTTTTCCAAAACATTTCCCAACATTTAATTAGAGTAAATTTATGGCATTCGGTAATAACATATAACTTAGGAAATTTTAAGCTGAATAACCAGAAAGAGTCATAATTTAATAAATACATCCCAAAAGAATGGTCTACTAATGTGTGTGTCAGGAACTAGTGTCACAAGTCTACATGCATCTAGTAGAGTAATATCGAAAGGAATAAAAGTCTGTCCTACTGTCTGAGAAAAATATAGACAGAAAAAAAGAAAAGCTCCAAAGTGCTGCTGGAAGTCGTCAAGAGAAGCAGCTCACTGTGAAGCCTCGACCAGGTATAAATCGGGAACGAGCTCCGGACTAATACCCAGATGCACCTGCCTCAGAACCTGTACAATTAAGTACAGAGCGTAGCATGAGTACATAAATAATATGTAACCAGTAAGTATCCCGCCTAATCTCGAAGAAGTAATGACGAGAGGTCGATGTGAAACTTACTAGGGCCAAAATAATATGTTTTAAATATAAGGCTAAGAAAGAATGGCATTTATAAATACATGATGAAGACATCAACATCAAATTTCCTTACAATTACCTTTACGTGTCAAGTACTCTATCGTACAGATTACAAATTTCATTCTTCCAGGATATTCAATAGGTAAATAACCGCAGAAACACGAAACAATTAACAAACACATAACATGCCGTGAACGTACGGCCGATACGACGCGATAATAAATGTGCACTGCCGAAGGGTCGAACGGATCGAACCATAGATGCATCTATTACACCGCTAACAAATCGAATTATGTGACGCGGTCAACATAATAGTAGGGTTACCCCGCTCGCGAATCATACATGTGACGCGGTCCCCGTATATATACATATAATTAACAGAAAAATCAGGAACTTAGTAGAGAATATTTTTACAAAGAAGGACCAATAATCTAAATTGCGAGATGTAACCTTCTAGATGTTCACTTAATAATTCAATGATATTTGGCAACCTAAATTATCGTTAAGATTATAAATACGCTACATAAAGCATGCTTGTGAATCCTAAACTGCTTGACATAACATAGTAGTAGCTACACATGGACTCTCGTCACTTCGTGCGTGCGTAGCCCCCACAAATAATAGCATATAATTCGTTATATTCACCTACGTCTACAATTCCCTCTTACAAGGTTAGAAAGGAGACTTACCTCGTTTCAAGCCTACTTCCCGGGTCAAGAATGCGCCCAAATCTCCAAATTTGTCGCCCAAGGACCCGAAACTAGCCAAACATTATATAAATAAATCAATCTATGCCCAAAAGTCCACAATTCCCCTATTTAAATAATTATCTCAACCTAGTTTGCAAAATCATAAAATGTACCCCCGAGCCCACACGTTCGAATTCTGGAAAATTTTAAGGGAAATAGTCACCCATAACCTAAGGTTCACTATTATATAGTTTTTGCATGATTCCATAACAAATTTCTTGTGTAAATCTTATTTTTCCCAAAACCCTAACTTTTACTCTAAACCCATGATTTCCACAATTTTTGTGTGTTAATCTACCCAAAATTCAAGTATAAATCTCACTTTTAATTAGGAATTAACTTAACTCACGATGCTAGGCCGAATATCCCCTTTGAAAGCTCCCGAAATCATCCAAGGATGAAGAAAATGGCCTAAAATGTCTAATTCCCGCAATTAAAACAACTTCACTGCCTCCAGGACTTTCGCACCTGCGGCTCGAGGACCGCACCTGCTGTCTCGCATCTGCGAGCTAGTGCCCGCACTTGCGGATGAGGAGGAGAAGGCCAGGGGTCGCACCGGCGGAACGGAGCCCGCGCCCGTGGTTCCGCTTCTATGGGAAAAGGCCCGCTCCTGCAGAAATTGGGAAGCCCTTCTAAGGCCGCACCTGTGAGGCTTTGACCGCTCATGCGGTCTCGCACCTGCTGCTAGTCCTTCGCAGGTGCGGTTGCACCAGATCTAATGCACCAGCAGCTCTTTTAGAGCTTGGTTTGCCTCGCGCGATGTCCGAATGACATTCAGGCCCACCTGAGACCCCGTCCAAATATACCAACAATTTCTAAATCATAATACGGATTCGCTCGAGCCTTCGAAACGTCCGAAACAATGCTAAATCTAAGAATCATATCCCAAAACCAAATTGTACCAAACTTTGAACTTCAAGTTCTTGAATTCACTTTTAACATGCCGAAACATACCTATACTACTGGGAATGACACCAAATTTTGCGAGAGAGTCATAAATGACATCACAGAACTAATGCCGGTCTCGGAATTCTGTTTGGACCTCGATAACACAAAAATACGTTCCAATCCTCAATTTTTAAATATTTCACTATTTGACGTCGAAATGCTCCCGGGTCATCCAAAACCCATTCCGAACATATGCCTATGTCCGAAATCATCATACGAACCTACAAGAACTTTCAAATCTCGATTCCGAGGTCGTTTGCTAAAAATGTTGACTGAAGTCAAACTTGGCCTTTAAGGACAACCTTAAGGAACTAAGTGTTCCTACACTACCCCAAACTTCTCCAAACCTCGAACCACCCATCCCCGCAAGTCATATATCAGTAAAAGAAACTACGGGAAGTCTCATTTAGGGGAACGGGGTCCTAAAACACAAAACGACCGGTCGGGTCGTTACATCATCATTGGATGATCTTCTTCGTTTGCGACACGAAGCAAGAAGACACTAAATACTGGATCTGTTCTTACTTTGTAATTCTTGCCAGTTGAATATTTTCATTTGAGGCCAGAAGTATAACTTTGGCAAGATAACTTTTACAGTCTCTGCTTTTGTCGATTTTGGAACTAAGGGTAAGACTTGACAGAAATCACCTCCCAAACCATTAATTTTTCACCAAACGGTTCATAAATATCAAATATATCTCTAGAATTTCAGGCAATTATTTCAATCATTTAACACTTAGCCATAAGTGTTGCATCCCATATTATCAATTTTGCTTTCCTTCTAAATTTAGCACCATTTCTCTGCTTTGATATATTTGTGATGGTTATATAAGTTGTTTGAAGGCGTATATCAAATCTAAAGTGGGTGGCCTTACAATAAAATTATTGTTGGTACACCACTTTCTAATATTGCTAATAGTGTCATGTCTCTTAATATGATATTTGCAAATAATGCATGATATAGAAATATTATTTCGATTCCGCCGGAGGCATCTACAAAGAATAATGCCATTATACCAGAGTCGAATCTTTAATATAGTCTTGAAAGCTTGTTCTTGATTAGGATTAAGCTTTGATTGTGCTTCCTCAGATACTTGTATAGCATTTTGATTCTTAATAATATACTATCCTTTTTTACTTTGTGTTCTAACACTCTTTTTATGAAATAAATTTAAGTACCCTAAGATTTTTTAAAACTTGAATAAGAATTTTACTCATATGATGAATTTAAAAACTAACTGAATTGGATTCTCTTGCTAAATAATTAATTAAAATATTTAACTATTTGGTTTTAACATACAAAATAATTTATTTTATGTTGATTCAAATCTAATATTAGTTCATCTCTTGTTTTGAATATTTAATCTTAATTATAGTTTATCCACCATAAATTTTATTTTCAAAGAGTAAAAGATTAATATGACATTTTACTTTTAAATCATTATGTTTGTAGAATCATTAGTGGTATTGACTCTTACCAACCATTTTTTTCTATTTCTCACACATTTATATTCTTAAATATTTTCTTAGTTGTTGTTTAATAATTGGGTATTTTTCAATATTACATGAAAAATTGATTAAAAAAATATTATTTGAGTAGGAAATTAAATTAAATATAAAATAAAAATATATTAACGTGGTGGTATCGTTTTATCAATTTCAACTCTTTATGCAATCCATTTAATATTACTTTTATTTTTCTTAGTATTGTACATTATAGAGTGGTAATGTATTGCCAATACAGAGGATTCTTATTAAATTAATTTAATTAAACCTTCCTACATAGTTTTAATAAGAATTTAATAGACAAAAGTTTATTAATTTTAAAATTTTAAATATTAAAAATTAGCATAGAAGGTATTGTAGTCCAAAAATAGGTTATTACAGTTATTTCATCTCCCTATGAGTTCTTCCGCTTAATATTTTAGTATTATTTTGGTATATTAGTATTGTATTTATGCTCTTATAATAATATAGGATCTCCTTTCTATAAATGAATTTAGACAATATAATACATTCTCAAATTAAATTAGTAATAGGACATTATAATATCTTTTCAAATTAAATTAGTGTTGGTCCCAAACGCACACGCAAGTATACGTGGTCGTAGCAAGTAATATAATATTAAATCGAATGTCGAAATCACAGGGACTTGCGTAAACTACTTGTTGAATCACTCTAATTGTTATTTAATCGAGCCAAAACA
>ML344674.1:0-75210 GCA_005239505.1 Nicotiana paniculata | reverse complement strand
TGGAAAAGATGACTGAGTTATTTTAATTGTTGTTGCAGTTATTATTATTATTTACTTGTTTTAAACTTCCTTCTTACTTTATTATTTAATATTGTCACAGGTTATATTGTTAAATGCCCCGCCGTAACCTCCTCACTACTTCGTCGAGGTTAGGCTCGACACTTACTCAGTACATGGGGTCGGTTGTACTGATACTACACTCTGCACTCTTTTGTGCAGATCCAGGTACCGGCCATCAGTAGAGCTATTTAGAGCAGCTTCCTATTTTTCGGAGACACGAAGTATATCTGTCGGCGTTCGCAGATCCCGAGGGTCTTCTCTATATTACTTAGATTACTGTTTTATTTGATTCAAAACAGTTACACATTATTCTTTTCAGCCCATTATTTGTAGTATTCTTTAATAGTTCGTTAATTGTGACACCAGACCCTAGGGTAGCTTTCAGTCATTTATATAATTAGCTTGTCACTCGTTTTATTTAATGGTTTGTTTGAGTAAATTTGGAATTAATCGTTCAAAGTCACTAGATTAAGTTTATCTTTGGAAATTGTTTTATCATGTTTAATTGGTTAATTAGAGGAAATAGTTAATCGAATTCTAACACTCGCTTGCCTAGAAAATGTGGTGTTAGGCGCCATCACGATCCCTAAGGTTGGGAATTAGGGTCGTGACAAGTTGGTATCAGAGCACTAGGTTGCTTAGGTCTCACAATTCACGAACAAACTTGGTAGAGTCTGAAGGATCGGTACAGAGGCGTCTGTACTTATCTCTCAGAGGCTATGAAGTTAGGAACAATTTCACTTCTATTTTGCTCTATTGTGCGAATTTATTCTACCATTGATGATTGAACTTGTCTATTCTTTTCCTCTCACAAATCTCAACAACACGCCAAGAGTCTACAACCGGACAAGAGATGAAGCCTTAATGACAACCACGATTAGGGGAAGAGATAGAGACAGAGCTCAGTCTAAAGCTCGAACATCAACATCTATTGTACAGTCTCAAAATGGATCTAGATGTGGAGGTTCTAGCTCAGACGGTACATGTTGGACTAGCCCATATCACAAAAGGATTTATAGTTACTCCAGTATTGCATAACAAGAGAATAGTTGAAAGCAACGGGGTTGATTTATATGAGCTGTGAAGTTTAACATGGTGGATTATCAGATGTTGTGACCTAGGATTTCGTGCCAAGTGGGGGAGTCCACTGTCAAGGAATAGATTGCGGGGTCATGTGTTATATCTATTTTAGTCTAGAATGTATAAGGCCTGAGATTTTGCAAGAGATAAAGATAAGAATTACGGTTTGTCTGTCTCCTTAATAACCATATACCTCAGTACCAAAGGAGTTATATAAACAACTTTAGATCTACAAAAGGTTTACTCAGCGTGGAAGTCAAGGTTGCGGATTTTGGGGTGCTCCAGAGGGAGTACAGTGGTTGACAAGCTTCTAGACTATATGGTTCGTGCCAAGGTTGATCTGTATAGAGCTCTACCTTTGGGGTCATTGTGCATCAATAAGGATAAGAGTTACCCCAAGGAATAACGAAGGGTACATGAATAAGTGGGGTAGCTCAGCGGTGTTGAGTCAACATGGTAAAAGAGAAATTGGTTGCCAGTGTTTGTGAAAAGCCCACGAAGAGGACGACCAGCCAGTGCAACATCAACTACTTGACTCAGTTCTCATAAATTCTTTTGAAAGAGTTTGTTTCTCGGACTCTCCATAATGCGTGGCGCATAGGGTTTGAATGGTTGCATCCGGTCACCATGACAATGTCAGAACATGCCATCAGGTTTGATAAGTTATCCTGTCATACTCCAACTTCGATTCATATAGCCAGAGGGAAAGTCCACAGACTCATTAAAGAACTCAATTATGATTGTAAAATTTTTGTGCGACTCAGGGCAAGTTGATAATTTATTTCGGCTAGTGGTAGAAACTGTCCTAAACTTGGGAGAGTCATATTTCATCAGTGCATTCAGGCTACGTGCCCCATTGCAGTTACAACTCAACTACATGACCATCTAGGAAAAAAGGGTCGGAATGTCGAAAGTGGAGGTCAGATTCCTAGAGGTGGAGACCCATCTTGTTGATATATTTTCTATGGTATGGCTGAGGCCGTTACATAAAATGGTGCCATTACAAGAACAATCTCTAGTTATTATGAAGTGATAATTTCCTTAACTTGATTCGGTTATGAGTATCTAGAAAAGTCCTCCTAATATGCTCCACTCTTGGGTGAGCTTCTTAAATCTTAAAATCTACTTATGTGAATACTTGTATTGAGAAATTCTATGGAGATAGCTATGTCTATCATTACGTGTTGTAATTTTGTTTAACAGAAAATATTAAAGGAAGAAAAGGGAAGGTTTCGAGTGGCACGATATACATATTACTTGTGATTCAGAATTGAGGACGAGATCCTCGCGTTTTAATATGATATGGTATATTTAAACCGGACTACGAGCCGTGGTGGAAGTTATGTACGGATGAGATCTTTTTGATGGAAATTCTTGTGTTTAAATTCTCCCTTGTGAATTAAAATTTTACTATAGTACTAATAGGGAGTCATGCTTGTTAAGGTTATTCAAAAATTTCTGAATAATAATAATAATAATAATAATAATAATAATAATAATAATAATAATAATAAATAAATAAATTAATTAACTATCTGTGCATAATTTTCCAAATTCGTGCTATAATTATTGAGCCTTAACCTACAAGGTAGGTGCCCGCCCATGTGGCGTTAAATGAGACACGTTGCTTCGGGTATATAATTACGAGGTCTTCAATCATCGTATCTCGTTATCGGTATCGTGAAGGTTTGAAAGGAGATTCTGTTTGTTGACGTGAAGCTATTTGATAATTCTGTAATTGGCTATGAACAACTATTAAGGAAATAGAGGCAGTCAAGAACTGGCCTGGACCCACTACAGCCACGGAAATTAGGAGTTTCTTGGGTTTGGTGGGTTACTACCGTCGTTTTGTGGAGGGGTTTTCATCTATATCATCCCCTATGACTAAATTGACTCACAAAGGTGTCCCATTCAAATGGTCAGAAGAGTGTGAGGCGAGCTTTCAGAAGATCAAGACAGCCTTGACTTCAGCACCAATGTTGGTGTTACCATCAGGTTCGAGTTCTTTCACGGTGTATTGTGATACTTCCCGAGCCGGACTTGGAGAAGTATTGATGCAAGATGGCAGGGTGATTGCATATGCGTCTTGGCAGTTGAAGGTTCATGAGAAGAATTATCCTGTCCATGACTTAGAATTGGCACTTATTGTTCATGGACTAAAGATTTGGAGACACTACCTTTATGGTGCACAATGTGAAGTTTTTTTAGACCATCGCAGTCTCCAGTACTTGTTCAAGCAAAAGGATCTAAATTTGAGACAGAGGAGATGGTTAGAATTGTTGAAGGACTATGATGTCACTATATTATATCATCCAGGGAAGGCCAATGTGGTGGCCGATGCATTGAGTAGGAACTCGATGAGTATGGGCAGCCTTGCCTTTATTCCAGTCGGTGAGAGACCGTTGGCTTCAGATATTCAGACTTTGGCTAATCAATTTGTGAGGTTGGATATTTCACTCGGCAGTGTTCTAGCTTGTACAATCGCTCGATCTTCTTTAATTGAGCGTATCAGAGAGCGGCAGGATGATGACCCGCATTTGATGGTTCTTAGGGACATAGTTCGGCATGGTGGTGCCAAGAAGGGTACAGTTGGTGAAGATGGTGTTTTGAGGATGCAGGGTCGTATATGTGTGCCAAATGTTGATAGCCTTCGTGAGTTGATCCTTGAGGAGGCTCACAGTTCTAAGTATTCTATTCACCCTGGTGCAGCCAAATGTATAAGGATTTGAAACAACATTATTGGTGGAGAAGGATGAAAAAGGATATTGTTGCTTATGTGGCTCGTTGTTTGAATTGTCAGCAAGTGAAGTATGAACATCAAAGACCCGGTGGTTTACTTCAGCAGATAGAGATTCCAGAGTGGAAGTGGGAGCGTATCACTATGGACTTCGTTGTTGGACTCCCAGGACTCAGAGGAAATTTGACGCAGTTTGGGTTATTGTGGATAGGCCGACTAAATAAACACATTTCATTCCTGGGGCAAGTACTTATACTTCGGAGCGGTTGGTTGAGTTATATATTCGGGAGATTGTTTGCCTTCATGGTGTGCATGTGTCTATTATTTCTGATCAGGGTGCGCAATTTACTTCGCATGTTTGGAGGGCAGTTCAGCGTGAGTTGGGTACCCGAGTAGAGTTGAGTACTACACCCTCGGACTGACGGGCAGGCTGAGCGTACCATTCAGATATTGGAGATATTCTCTGCGCTTGCATTATTGACGTTGGAGGTTTGTGGGATCAGTTCTTGTCGTTATCGAAGTTTGCTTATAATAGTAGCTATCAGTCGAGCATTCAGATGGCTCCTTATGAGGCGTTATATGGTAAACGGTGCAGGTCGCCAGTTGGATGGTTCGAGCCGGGAGAGGCTAGGTTATTAGGTACAGACTTAGTTAAGGAGGCCTTGGATAAGGTCAAAATTATTCAGGAGAGACTTCGTGCAGCTCAGACTAGGCAAAAGAGTTATTCCAATCGTAAGGTTTGTGATGTGGCATTTATGGTGGGAGAGAGAGATTGCTTCGTGTGTCGCCCATGAAGGGTGTTATGAGGTTTGGAAAGAAGGGTAAGTTGAGCCCTAGGTATATCAGGCCATTTGAGATTCTTGATAGAATGGAGGAGGTAGCTTATAGACTCGCGTTGCCTCCAGGGTTATTCTCAGTTCATCCGGTATTCCACGTGTCTATGCTCCGGAAATATCATGGTAACCCGTACCACGTGTTAGGTTTCAGCTCTGTCCAATTGGACAAAGACTTGACTTATGAGGAGGATCCGATAACTATCTTTGACCGGCAGGTTCATCAATTAAGATCTAAGAGTTATCCTTCAGTTCGAGTGCAGTGGAGAGGTCGGCCGTTGAGGCAGCCACTTGGGAGTCCGGGTCGGACATGTAGAGTAAATATCACACTTGTTTGCAAATTCAGGTAATCTTCTATGCCCGTTCGAGTTTTGTTTTAGAGGTGAAGATTGTGATGGCCCAAGGGGTCATTTTATGAATGTAGACTCCGTTCTAGGCTTATTAGCCATTAAAAAATTAATTTTGATTATCTCAATTTGCGTGCGCAGTCCGGGCGTGAAACCGGAAAGCTTTTATGTAGAAATATAAGAAATAATAATTTTTAGAATTAAAAATTTGGTTTTAGTTGACTTGAGTCAACATTTTGAGTAAACGGACCCGGATCTGTGTTTCGAATCCCGGGATGTTCGCAGTAAAATATGGGACTTGGGCGTATGCCCGGAATTGAATTCCGAGGTCCCAAGCCTTAGAAATCAATTTTTGAAAGAAATTATTTTGGAGAATTATTAATGAAATAAAGAAATGAATTAACGTTTGAAACGTTAGTATCAGGCCTGTATTTTGGTTCCGGAGCTCGATACAGGTTTGTTATGATATTTAAGCCTTGTCTGCAAAATATGGTGAGAATCGGAATTTATTTGACGTGATTCGGATGTCTGGTTGATAAATAGTGAACTTTAACTGTTCTTGAGAAAAATAATGAGTTTTGAGGTTTAATTCATAGTTTTACATGTTATTTTCATGATTTGATCGCACGAGCAAGTCTGTATGATGCAGACTTGCGTGCATGTTTGGTTTAGAGCCCCGAGGGCTCGGGTGAGTTTCAAATAAGCTTGGGTTGTGTTGCGCTCGTTCTTTCTTATGCTTCGACGTCGTTTCTTTAAGCATAAATGATATCATATATTGAACAAATGAGCTCTAATTTCTGTTTTCAATAAAGTAATATATCCATATTGTAATTACAGACCCGTAGAAAAAAGAATCATCGAATTTGGACATCGTATGAGGATTTTATGGTTATTTTACTAAGGTTGCCAGATTTTTCAGGTTAATTACGAAATTGCTACTGACGGTGTATTAAAAATCTGTACTATTTGTAAATATTAAAACCTACATATCTCCTTCATTATAAGGTCAAATTGAGTGATTCAAAAGCCTAATCTGACTAGAATTTCACAAGAAATCCATTGGAGACATAAAAATAGAGTTTCGGGATCGTTTGGAATGAGAGACGAGAGAATAGTTGGCAGAAAAATATATATAAAACGGGCAGACTTCTTCTTCTTCTTCAAATTTTCGAACCCCACAGCCCTAGGAACGAATGTATTCACCAAATATCATCCCCAAGTCATATGTAATCAATTCTAAACTTTGCTCTTTCAATTACTCATTGTTTTTTGTGAGCACATGATTTTTATCTACCATATAATCCTATATAAAATTCAATAAATTATTTAGTTTTATGATTTTTATTGATTTTGTGAATTAATTTTGCATTATGTGATCATAATTCGCCTTTTAAATTTGTAAATAATTTAAAGTGGCCTAATTAGGTGCGTAACCTTAATTATTATTGTAAATAATAACGAAATATAATAAATTAGTTTAAATGTTTAATTTCTGGATTTAATCACTTTGTTTTAGCCAATTGTGGAATTTGTTCTATAAATGATTGGGAGTATCAAATTAAATATTTTACTCTTAAGTAATTGATCAATCAGTGTACAAATTGGGCAAAATTAAGTTAGAACTAATTATTACACTTTTTCTTAGTTTAAACTTAATTGAAATTAATTAGTTAATTGTGAAATCAAGCCTAAATTCGTACCTGGGCTGATTTACCCAGGCCCAAAGCACCTCTACCCATAAAAAATACCCAACCCAATCCCCTCTAACCCGACCTGGCCTCCCATTACACCAAACGACCCCGTTTAAGTAACAGCAGACCCCAGCCGTTGATTTCCTAAGATCTAACGACTGGGAACCTCCTAAAGCCTAAGTACAAAACTGTCCAAACCTTACCCCCACACTTCATTCGAACCTTAAGTATTACACCCCCCTATCCGTCTCTATCATTTGTCTCTCTAACCCTTCGCAAACCCTAGCCGCCTCACCAGGTTCCGCCGCTTTTCGGCCACCGGACCTCCACCAATCGACCCCAAACTCTCACCCTATAAACTTCTTGTCCTCCTTAATCCCATCCCACAACCAGTTTCCCCAAAAAACCGCCCAATTTCGACCAATCTTAGATATGAAAATCCAAAAGGGGTTGACTTCCTCTACGAGTTGATTCCAAGACCTCCAGTGGTTCACACCGGCATGAGTCGATAGCTCTTGTTGAGTGCTATCGATTCATGTGGGTTTGGACCATTTCCACGTTCGTCTGAGACCGGCTGAGTTCCGGCAAGTCGCCGAAATCCGTCCAAAATCCCTTCACTGGTACCCCCCCTCTTTTAGCTTCCCCCCTTGATTTTTCAAAGAAAATCAGAACAAGTGTGTTTACCGTCTGTTTCTTTGGCTAATACTTCTTTATTTTTCATCTATGATTTCCATTAGTATTTTGATCTCGTTTAGTATTTGTTTGTTCTGCCCGATTAGTTAAACATTTGAATACATGAGTTGATTATGTAACAACCATTTTAGGTCCAAATTGATTAGCTTGAATTATGTATGAATTTTTTTTATATATATATTTGATATCGATGCCCTGAATTCAAGTCTTGTTTAGGATTCTGCTTGTTCCCTGAAGCTGACTGTTAGCCATGGTCTTTTGTTGTAGACTTTGTTTGATTACTTGTTCAAAATGCGATTTTGTCTTGTTTGGACCTTGTCACCTGACTGCTACCCCTATCCCAACTGCGTACATGTCATGTGTATCTAAAATGGTGATTAATTAAGTTAACTAACCTAAAACTTGACATTGGTTAGCTGCTAATCTTAATCCAACTTTAGTCAGTCATTTAAAGTTAATTAACCAAGTCATTAGGAATTTGATCATGCTTGATGCTTAAAAGCAGGATAGCTGATTTGCGACTTCACTTAAGATTAAAGTTAATCACTCAGTAAAATTAATCAACTAGATAATCTTAATAAAATTGTTTGAACAAATTAACTTAGCTATCTATTGATTTTCAGAATAAGTCTTTTAATCAGCTAAGTTTCAATTGATTAATCAAGTTGATTCAACTAGCCTAAGTATAAAAATCAAGATTAGTCTCAATTGAGCTTAATTAAACTGATGATTAGTCAACCTAAACCTAGGTAACTAGTATGAAATCAACCCTAGGCACTTAATCAATTGACCTTTAACTAGTTTTGACTCAACCATAGTTAGGAACAACTAATGGTTGACTAAAGAACATAACTGAGGTTAACTAACCAAACTTTAAATAATAACCCAAGTGAACTTAACCTTGATTACCAATGGTAAATTCAGGGACTCTAAGGGGTACATTAGGTAACTCAGAATAAGGAAATTAGATTTTTTGGGGTTAAAAGGGTAATTTCAGGGGCTAGAATTTTCTAGAATAGGTGCAGCTGTCCCAAAAGGATAGGGTTGACAGCTGCATTTGGACTGTTTTCAACTTATTGGATAGGGAATATGCTAAGCATATCCTATCCGAAATACTCCTATAAATACCTTACCTAGTCCTCTGAAAATGACAGATTTTTGAAGGGAATTCTATGCACTTTTACCACTGAAAAAGACACTTCTTAGCTACTGAAGAATCTGAAAATTAGACAACATAATTTTCTATAAATTTCCTCACAAAAGTTCTTCTGGAATACTGTTTTCCTTGCTCTAAAAAAACAGAAAGTATTGAAAATACACTGAAAACATGAGTACAAAAACATTTTAGAAGATCTCGTTTTCTCTTGCTGATTTCTCTTCAAATTCTAGTTTGGTCAAGCTTTATTCTGGGGGATTCTGCTTGAGTTGTTGCTGTTTCTAAGCCTCAAACAACATTCTTGGTATCTTGACCTTTATTTGGTCAAGGTTGCATTCTCTGTCATTTTTATTACATTTTGGAGGTATGTAACACTCTACCATAAATGAATTTGTTAGATTCAAAATCCTTGTTTCGTTTTGTTGCTGAAATTATTGGGTGGTGTTCAAATTCATTGCTTGATTTTATGAATCTTATATGTGAATGTATGTAAAGCTTGGTAAATCAGTAGTTTTGTACATTTAGAAGTCATGTAACCAGTCCATGTTCTTAACAACACTAAGGGGAATGAATCTGACCCCTAATGGTCAGATTCACTCCGTAAAAGTGCTAAAATATTCGTCTTGTGTTTAGATTTGAAATGTTACTGCTTAAAGCAACACTAAAAGGAATCGAATCTGACCTCCCTAATGGTTAGATTCATTCCTTATTGATGCATAGAAATTTATGTTATTTGGTTTCAAAATCAATGATGAAGTACATGTCTTAATTATGAAAGGTTGCTAGCTTGCACAGGAGCAGCAGTAAATATTCTTATTTTTATTTATTTATTTCTTTTAGGAAAATTGTATTTCATAGTGAAATGGCTATGTAATAGTGTAGTTGTTTCTACAGATTTCAAGTTTGTAAATAAAACTGGACTGGACTGGACTCTATAAGAATGTATATTCAGTTATATTTATTTTTCTGTTGTTTTTTTTGTCTTCTCTTAAAAATCTAAAAGATTTTCGAAATTAAGAGAGAAGTTGCTTAACTTGGGCAGGTCTGCATAGGCCTTTTGTAATTGGGCCAGACCCGTGAACTTGGCCCAGTTAGGCTCAATGGAGTCTGGACTTTGGATCGTTAGACTTGAGGTTATGGGCCGAGTAATCACGTTAAAATGATTAGAGGTCAATTACTTTGTAAGATGTACAGTAAGTGCTTATTTTTACCAAATCTTACACTACTGAATATAAACGATTTCAGAATCAAAACCAAATTATATAATTAGAATTTGAAAATTTATAAAGTTGTTTTGTTCTAAGTAAAGAATGGCAAATTCCAGCACTTACGTACTCCAGTTTTCTTCTCGGTCTGATTGAAATTCTTTTCCTAAAAGGATCAAATGGCTTTAACTTAACAAAAAAAAATATCGTCATGTTTGGTTTTACAAATGACCGTTGGTGGAAAAGTTTCTCTTCTTAGGCTCTTCAATCACATAAAAATACACTTGATGATTAAATAGGACAAATGGTAGTGAACTATATTTTTCCTTTGTGTGATATTATCCATTGTTATTTGAATAAAATATGTGTTAGCATGTATCTCTCAAATGTTTTATTTTTGCCTTTATCCGAATTCGAACTAGGTGACTCTTTCATCAAAACTAGCCATAATTAGGATTGGCCAAAGGGGTACACAATAAATTGGGCTAAAATATGGCCATAGCCCAAACATTCGTCTTTAGATTAGTGAACTTAATCTTAGATAACCTTCTACATATCCTCTAGGTTGAAAAATACCTCTTTTAGTTCGAAATTATAGAACTTAGTGAATAATCAAACATCACCTCAAATAAGCACCATAAAATCGTCACGACCATAGTCTTGACAACGTAATCTACACTCGGGTGCGACAACTGATGTCACCGTCTTCAACTTCAAATTATATTAAAATCGCTTGTTGTAATTGCGGGTGCATTTCATGAGGCGTAATTGCAATATATCCAAAAATAAACAAGTGCATGCCATCGTAACTTGTTTCAAGATAAATCCATAAATACTAAAAGCGGCTAAAAGTGAAAAAGGGTAAAAAGCACAATAGGTTTAAAATATGTAAATAATTAGATAATTAGGCCAAATATTAATAGTTAAGCGACCGTGCTAGAACCACGGAATTCGGGAGTGCCTAACACCTTCTCCCAGGTTAACAAAATTCCTTATTCGGATTTCTGGTCGCACACAAATCAAAACAGAGTCAAATTTCCTCGATTTGGGAATAAAACAAAACGGTGTCCCGGAGTATCATCAAAAATCCGGGTGGCGACTCTGAATTAATAAATAATCCCAAAATCGAATAATGTCACTTAAAGTGGAAAAACTCCCTTATTACCCCTCATTAATCCGGGGGTAGTGAAAAAGGAGGTGTGACAGCTCTGGCGACTCTGCTGGAGAATTCGAACCCAGAATCTCTGATTCAGGGTTCAAGAATTCGAGCTTAGAATATCTGTTATATTTGGCTTTCATAATTACCTGGTTTTTACATGTTTAAACCTAATGTGCTAAATGCCGCTTTTTACCGCTTTGATATTATCTGAATTGGATATAAACTGTGATGAAACCCCTCTTCTCGCTGAGTCTTCTAAATCATTTGGGAAGTGTGCACTTCGTGTGACTTATTTTCTGTTAGAGTCATATCCAAATTTTAGAACGAGGTACGGACAAGTTGCAAAGCCAGTGAAGCTTCTGTATTCCCGATACGCTGCCCCTCCCGGCTCGAGCTGTCCGCTCGGGTAAGCCTGGTCTAGAACAAAACCCCAGGATTTAAACTTAGTATAACATAGCCTCATGCGGGATCCCTAGTAGGAACGATTATTTGAATCACGTGCATTTGACTTAGGGGACTCAACACAGGGGTTGGGTCCGTCTAGGACAGGTGTACCCCAAAAATAAAAGACTACCCTGGTGCATCTTACCTGCTACGTATGCATTTATTTATTTCAGCTTGTGTATTGACCGGCTAAACAAAAAAAAAACGAACAGAAAACCAAGAGTGAGGTAGAATAGAAAATTCACCCTGTTTTGAAAATCCTCGTATTTATCCCAAAACTCTGCCAAAATTTCTGAAAAATAACATTCCAAAACAAAATGAGTGGGTGCATATTTTTAATCAGTCCAGATTTCTTCCGAACTATGCATTATTTGATTCTCACGAGTGTGGGATACGTAGGCAGCTCTCATCGGGTCCAACTCTATTTTTCAAAATCAAAAGATATAGCCCTAAATAAAATTAGGTGACGCCATTATAGCTTGATTTCCCAAGTGGGGCACCAGAAGGCCGTTTTTGCAATAGTGTCGCCTGTGGTTTGTCTTTAAATTTCGACCCAATTTGCAAACACAACCTTAAAAAACTTCCTACCCGAAGTATTGAAGGGTCGTATTCGCAAAGATGGTCCATTTTTCTTTATTACAAAACCCTTTGCAAGAATAACACTTTTCAAAATTTTTGTGGTTTTAATCAAAAAACGAATGTGCAGGATGAATACAGTTGAAAACATTCCCTTCAGGGCAGTCGAGGAAATCCCTCTAGGACTCCATATGTGGTGGAGCGACTTGGGGGAAGCTAGTAGAAAGTCTGTTATGAAAGCTTTAGGGGGGTTACTGGTCTTTTAAAAGTCAAGCTGAGGTTGGACATTGTCGAGGCTCTAGTACCGTTTTGGGATCCCGCCCACAACGTGTTCCACTTTTCAGACTTTGAATTGACGCCCACGCTAGAGGAAATAGCAGGGTATGCTGGTCTCAATGACAATCTTAGAATTCGGTACCCAGTGGCACCCAGGGCGGTGACTCCACATAAGTTTTTGGATTTGTTGAACATTAGTCGGGACGTCTAATACCCACACCTGTTCGAAGGTTTCTGCACTTTCTATTTTCTTTACAAACGTTATGGAGATCCCTGAGGTTATGAGCTTGACAACATTGGTCTAACTCACAAAGATCAGGCTAAATGGGAAGCCCGCCGGGGGCTAGCTTTTGTGGTAGCATTCTTGGGCACCTTCATTTGCCCAAGAAGTGACAGATGCATAGATATCGGTCTTGTGGGAATGGCAGATTTCATGATGAAAAAATCCAATAGCACACTTATACCGATGGTCTTAGCCGAGATTTACCGTGCTATGACAGTTTGCCAATCTGGGGGAAGGTTCTTTGAGGGGTGCAACCTGCTGCTACAAATCTGGTCGATCGAGCACCTTTGTCACTGCCCAGGCTACATGAACTACGTCTTAACCAGTTTGAATTGCATCGAGGAACATGATACTCGGGTAAAGGGCCACAAATTTCCTGAGGGCACGGAAGCCTGGCACTCATACTTGAGTTCATTGACTGCCGACCAAATCAAGTGGACGTTCGGGTGGCTCCTTGTCGGTGAGGTTATCAATATGTCTGCTGAGGTTTGCTATCTACTGTTAATGGGCCTGTGAAGCATTCATCCATATGCCCCACATCGGGTCTTACGTCAGTTGGGGAGACAACAGGGTGTTCCCCAGGACGAGGATTTAAACCCACAAGCCATTGAGTTATGCCCGATAACTGCATTTCCTGAAGGCAGTGTCCGTCAAATCTGGAACGAGTGCAGGTTTTTAGAACCTCAAACTCGGGTGAGAGATTTATCAAAAGGGGAAGTGGAGCCCGCCTACACTTCTTGGTATGGCATAAGAGGCAGGAAGCATCAAGAGCAAGAACGACCCGCAAAGAGACCCCACGTGCAACAATTCACAGAGCAAACACAAGAGCATTGGGCTTGGTTAGAAAAGGAAAACAGCTACCAAGCCACCATAAGCAAGTTGGAAGCCCAGGTCAGGGAAATCAAATTTGAAAACATTCTAAATACTGCCACAATTGAAGGGGAGAAAAATAGATTAGCCCAAGAAAATGAAGTTCTTCGGGCCCAAATACAGGAATTAAAAACAGTTGCTGAGAACCTAGAGAGAAGAAAAACTGATGAAAGGCTTATCAACAGCCTGAGGCGTGAAACCGGAAAGCTTTTATGTGGAAATAAAAGAAATAACAATTTTTAGAATTAAAAATTTGGTTTTAGTTGACTTGAGTTAACATTTTGAGTAAACAGACTCGAATATGTGTTTTGATAATCCCGGGATGTCCGCAGTAAAATATGGGACTTGGGCGTATGCCCAGAATTGAATTCCGAGGTCCCAAGCCTTAGAAATCAGTTTTTGAAAGAAATTGTTTTGCAGAATTATTAATGAAATAAATAAATGAATTAACTTTTGAAACCGTTAGTATCAGGCATGTATTTTGGTTCCAGAGCTTGATACAGGTTTGTTATGATATTTAAGCCTTGTCTGCAAAATATGGTGAGAATCGGAATTTATTTGACGTGATTCGGACGTCCGGTTGATAAATAGTGAACTTTAAGTGTTCTTGAGAAAAATAATGAGTTTTGAGGTTTAATTCATAGTTTTACATGTTATTTTCATGATTTGATGGCACGGGCAAGTCCGTATGATGCTTTTATACTTGCATGCATGTTTGGTTTAGAGCCCCGAGTGCTCGGGTGAGTTTCAAATAGGCTTGGGTTGTGTTGCGCTCGTTCTTTTTTATGCTTCGACGTCATTTCTTCAAGCATAAATGATATCATATATTGAAAAAATGAGCTCCGACTTCTATTTTCAATGAATTAATAGATCCATATCATAATTACGGACATGTAGCAAAAAGAATCATCGAATTTGGACATCGTATGAGGCTTTTATGATCATTTTACTAAGGTTGCCAGATATTTCAGGTTAATTACGAAATTGCCACTGACTGCGTATTAAAAATCTGCACTATTTGCAAATATTAAAACCTACATATCTCCTTCATTATAAGGTCAAATTGAGTGATTCAAAAGCCTATTCTGACTATAATTTCACAAGAAATCCATTGGAGACATAAAAATCGAGTTTCGGATTTGGAACGAGAGACGAGGCAGAATAGCTGGCAGAAAAATATATATAAAACGGGCAGACTTCTTCTTCTACAAATTTTCGAACCACACATCCCTAGAATGAATTTCTTCACCAAATATCATCCCCAGGTCATAGGTAATCAATTATAAACTTTACTCTTTCAATTATTCATTGTTTTTCATCACTTTTAAATCAAAAACTAAGAATTTTCATGGTAAAAATTGAGGATTTGGGTAGAATTAAAGAATTTTGTAAAAATTGAATCTTTAACTTGAATTGAGGTTTGGTTTTGAAACTAATGGTATATTTGGGTTCGTGAGTGAATGGGTAAACGTAATTTGGTCCGAACCCCGAGTTTAGACCAAGTGGGCCCGGGGTCGAGTTTTCACTTTTTTTGAGAAAACTTAGGAAAAATTACAATTTTTATTAAAGTTAGTTCCTTTAGCCTTAATTAATGATATTAAGTTAATTATGATTAGATTCGAGCAAATTAGAGCAAGATTCTAAAAGAAAAGCTATAATTGAGCAGTGAGTGACCTGCGAAATTGAAGTAAGTGCTTGGTTTAACCTTGACTTGAGGGAATAGGTACCCCCAACTTATTTGCTATGTGAATTGCATGTGTGTGGTGTATAAGTGAGGTGATGAATACCTATGCACCACCAGATTGTCTAATAAACATGATCCCTTCCCCGTTTCCAATTTGATTGATTCCTGTCTTAATTGTTCTATGTTCATTATTGTTTCTATGACTACTAGGCCTTATTACATTGCTGTTAAATATTATTTGGTTATTTTTGGAAGAGTATTGGTTGCGTATTTGGTTCCTTTGTGGTACAGAAAGGTTGAGCAGTTTGACACTATTTTTGAATATATATATATATATATATATATATATATATATATATATATATATATATATGAGAAATGTAGTTTAACTGTTTCGTGATTGTTGAGGTTCACGTGGTTATTTGGTTTCATTTGATTATTTCCAATTATTGTTGTAAGTGTATTAAAAGTATTGGTTGTTCTTTTGATTCTATCATGGTACATAAAGACTGAGTTGGGTTGACATTGTTACGGTGGTTATATATATTCTGGCCGGTTTTATTGTGGAATGATATTGGTTAAAGCTTACGAGCTATACTGTTTTCTGTTTGCAATTGTTGAAATAAAAGTGTTGTGAAAGGCTTGGCCTGAACTGTGAAAGTTTTTGATGAATAAACAAAATTGATTGTGATAAGGGGGTTGATCAGGGGGGCGAAATAGATTGTGATAAGGGTGGATAATTGATTGTGATAAGGGTGGATGATCGATTGTGATAAGGGTGGAGAAATTGATTGTGATAAGGGTGGACATTTATGTTTTACTGATTTTAAACACAAAGATTTGGAAACTTCACCATTTTACTCTATTGTTTCTCATATTATGCACATACGGTTATTTTAAAGTGAAATTTGGAAGTTTATTTAAGAATTGGTTATGGTTGAGACCTGGAAAAGATGACTGAGTTATTTTAATTGTTGTTGCAGTTATTATTATTATTTACTTGTTTTAGACTTCCTTCTTGCTTTATTATTTAATATTGTCACAGGTTATATTGTTAAATGCCCCGCCGTAGCCTCGTCACTACTTCGTCGAGGTTAGACTCGGACTTACTCAGTGCATGGGTTCAGTTATACTGATACTATACTATGTACTCTTTTTTTTTTTATCCAGGTACCGGCCAGCAATAGAGCTATTTAGAGCAGCTTCCTATTTTTCAGAGACACGAGGTATATCTGTCGGCGTTCGCAGATCCCGAGGGTCTTCTCTATATTACTTAGATTATTGTTTTGTTTGATTCAAAATAGTTACACATTATTCTTTCAGCCCATTATTTGTAGTATTCTTTAGTAGTTCGTGAATTGTGACACCAGACGCTGGGGTAGCTTTCAATCATTTATATAATTAACTCGTGACTCATTTTATTTAATGGTTTGTTTGAGTATATTTGGAATTAATCGTTAAAGTCACTAGATTAAGTTTATCTTTGGAAATTGTTTTATCATGTTTAATTGGTTAATTAGAGGAAATAGTTAATCGAATTCTAACATTGGCTTGCCTAGAAATTGTGGTGTTAGGCGCCATCACGATCCCTAAGGTTGGGAATTTGGGTCGTGACAAGAGTATGGGCAGTAAGTGCTCGACAAATCCAAGGCTGGAGAATGTGACACTTTATCAGGGACTTCATAGCATGGTTTGAGCAATGACACATGGAAGGTGGGATGCATTTGTAGTTGTGGAGGTAATGACAGTTTATCAGCAACAATTCTCACTTTTTGAATTATCTGATAAGAGCCATGGTATTTGGATGAAAGTTTGGAAAAATGTTTTCTCGATAAATTCAATTTCCTATGGGTTTGGATTTTGAGATAGACCCAATCACCCACTTTATAATGTATGTTTGTCCTCTTCTTATTAGCCTGGTCTACCATCCTTTGTTGAGATCTAGATAGATGAAACTTGAGCAGTTGTGTAACGACCCGACTTGTGGTTTTGAGAATTGACGTTCCCTTCAACAGCTTAAGATCCCGAGTAGCTTTGTAATATGCATTATGACTTGCGTGTATGGTCAAGTTTGGCTTTCGGATGATACAGGATTAAATTGAAAGAACAATTCTCATTTTTTGAAAATAGTCGAAAATGAGATCTCTTTTAGTTCAATCTTCTTTTCTCTTTTGAATCGAAGTTTGAATTTTGTGAAAACGACTTTGGAATATAGTTTTGATGGTTCCAATAGCTTCGTACGCTGATTTTGGAATTAGGAGTATGTCCGGATATTTATTTGGAAGTCCGTAATTGATTTTGGCTTGAAATGGCGAAAGTTGGAAATGAAAGGTTTGGAAGTTTGAGCGGGAGTTAACTTTATTGATATTGGGATCGGAATCCAGTTCTATAAAGTTTGATAGGTCCGTTATGTCATGTATGACTTGTGTGCAAAATTTGAGGTCAATCTGATTTGATTTGATAGGTTTCGACATCGAATGTAGAATTTGGAATTTGTTAGTTATCATTAAGCTTAAATTGGGTGTGATTCATGTTTAATTATTGTTTAATGTAATTTGAGGCATCGAATAAGTTCATGTCATGTTATGAGACTTGTTAGTACACTTGGTTGGGGCCCCATGGGGCTCGGATGAGTATTGGAAGAGTTTTTAGAAGAGTTTTGTGTTTTGAGCATAAGCATGTAATGATCCAAAGGTCCATTTTTAGTTCTAGAGATCGAAATTCGATTTTGAGACTTCTGAGAGTTTGATAATGAATTATAGGAATAATATGAAATGTTTGATCTAATTTCATCAAGTCGCAATTGAGTTTTTAGCACGAAACATGAGTTAATTGTTTAACGAGCGAAATTGGTATTACGTTGAGAAAATGAGCTCCGAATTGAGTTTTGATTGAACGACTAGGTTCATATTATTATTATTTGTGGCTCATAGGAACAAGAATCGTCGAATTCCGAGTTCGTATGATGGAGTTAGAGGTTTTTTAGTGAAATAATAAATTGCTGGTGCAAGCAGATTCTGGTGTGGACTTTTAGTTACGGGAAATGAACTTTTAGTGACGGGAAATGGACTTTTAGTGACAGAGAATGGATTTTTAGTGACGAAAAATGGATTTTTTATCGAGCATATTTGTTTTAGCTCATTCTCAACATTTTTGGGCTAAAGAACACGGCTTGGGGTGATTTTTGAGAAATTTCACGGGAAATCTAGAGATTTGAGCTGTCCGGAGGTCAATTCAAGCAAGAAGGATATTTTGGAATATCAACATAACTTCAAAAAGCTAAGTATCTTGCGTAACCTTGAGTGGGGGAATTACCCCTTAGTCATTGAGTCGTATGTGCCATTTGTATAATGTGAAAGCCGTGCACGCGAGGTGACGAGTACGTACTCGGGCTTATATGTGAAAATTTTATTGGTTTAAAGTCGTGGGCATTTTTTTAAGTATTAAATTAGAAATTTCCGGCACTTATTACCTTATTTGTCATTGAGTCGTATGTGCCATTTGTATAATGTGAAAGCCGTGCACGCGAGGTGACGAGTACGTACTCGGGCTTATATGTGAAAATTTTATTGGTTTAAAGTCGTGGGCATTTTTTTAAGTATTAAATTAGAAATTTCCGGCACTTATTACCTTATTTGTCATGCCTCGTTCTTTGTTTATTGAATTGTTTTATATGATAATTTGGTGCGATTGCTACTTGGATTTTATGTGGATTCCGTGTGCTTGTTGAGTTGAAATTTCCTGAAAATAATTACATTATGGATTTTCCATCTGCAAATAATTAATTATATAAGTTTAAATTGAGTCGTTAATATATTTATCAGAATTTGGATTAAAGCAGAGGTTGTTCTTGCTGAGTTAATTTTCCATCTTCGTTGTTGCATAGTTACTTTTGGGACTACGAGGCGGTACCTCGGGAGCTTCCCTATTGAATATTTACTTTTGGGACTACGAGGCGGTACCTCAGGAGGTCCCCTGTTGCATATTTACTGTTGGAACTACGATGCGGTACCTCGGGAGCTCTCCTGTTGCATATTTATTTTTGGGACTACGAAGCGGTACCTCGGGAGCTCCCCTATTGCATATTTACTTTTGGAACTACGAGGCGGTACCTCCTGAGCATCCCTGTTGTGTATTTACTTTTGGGACTACGAGGCGGTACCTCGAGAGCTCCCTTGTTGTGTATTTACTATTGGGACTACGAGGCGGTACCTCGGGAGCTCCCTTGTTGTGTATTTATTTTTGGGACTACGAGGCGGTACCTCGGAAGCGCCCCTGTTGTTTACCTCTATTTGTTGGTGTTGTTATTTTTTTGTAATTTCTCATTATTCACTTCTCAATCATTTTGTTATATTATTATGTCTTCTGCCTTGTGAATTGTCCGTGCAGTTGTGATATGAAACGTGGGCACGAGGTGCCGTGAGTAAATGATGATAATATTGGCACGTGAGTTGTCAGTGTGATTTTGATAGAAATATGGGCACGAGGTGTCATAAAAATATGAAAGTGGGATGAGACCCGTGTTTTACGATTATGAAATGATGTGTCATAGAGTGACTTTTATTTGAAAGAACTATATTTGAAAGAATTATATTCGAAAGATATTTATTTGAAAGAAGTATATTCGAAAGATATTTATTTGAAAGAATTTTATATTCGAAGGACATTTATTTGGAAGAAGTATCGAAAGATATTTATTTAAAATAATTATATTCGAAAGATATTTATTTGAAAGAAGTATATCCAAAAGATATTTATTTGAAAGAATTATACTCAAAAGATATTTATCTGAAAGAAGTATATTCGGAAGATATTTATTTAAAAGAATTTTATATTCGAAGGACTTGATTAATGGGTTGTACTTTTGTTCCTTATTCGTTTGAGCAATAATTATGGTGTTCTTGTTGTCTTGCTATTTATATCACTGGTTTATTTTTGTTTCTATCACTGCTAGTTGTTTTCCAGTACTATTGTATACTGCTATATTGCACAAGTTATTTGACTAGTGAGTGTCTTGACTGTACCTCGTCACTACTCCATCGAGGTTAATCTTGATACTTACTGGGTACCGACTGTGGTTTACTCATACTACACTTCTGTATATTTTTGTGCAAGGCCAGGTATTGGAGATATCGGACTCAGGCAGAGTTAGTGTGTTGATCGCAAATATTCAAGGTAGAGTTGTTTGGTCGTTGCAGTCCCTCGGAGTCTTTCCATTTTATTGTATTGTCAACTCTTATTCGAACAGTATTGTATACTCGATCCTTGAGATCATTGCATGTATTTAGTTAGAGTTCGTTACTCAGTATTACCAGTCTTGGGAGGTTGTTATATTTGTTTCCGCTTTTTGGTTTCGACACTTGTATTAAATTATATCTTAAAAAAAAGTAATTGTAATCGGCTTACCTAGTCTTAGAGGTTAAGTGTCATCACGACCCTTGTGGTGGGAATTTTGGGTCATGACAAGTTGTAGTTTAAACTCCCTTGTAGTCAACTCCTATCCACCCCTGCCACCTCAGAATTCTCTTGGATATATGGAAAGTGCAGGGGAGGAGGTGGTCCATATAAATCTTCGTAGGGAGTGGTCAGAATAGATGTATGAAAGTTGGTATTATACCACCATTCCACAAAAACCAAATATTGTGCCCAATCTGAAAGTGAATTAGAATAATAACATCTTAAACATGTTTCCAAACACCTATTGATGACCTTAGTTTGACCATCCGATTGGGGATGGATGTTGTAGAATTATTTAATGTTACTCTTTGCATAGAGAAAAGCTCCTTCCAAATCTTACTGATAAAGATGAGGTCCCTGTCACTTATAACATCTTATGGGATTCCATGAAGTTTGAAAATGTGTTCCATAAAAAATCTTGCAATATCAATGGCAAGTAAGGATGTTTGATAGCCACAAAGTGAGCATACTTTGTTAGCCTATCCACTATTACTCATATAACCTCTTTGCCACTCGATTTGGTTAAACCTTCAATGAAGTCCATGTTGATGTTGCTCCAGGATAGAGAAGGAACTTGCAAGGGCTGTAACAAGCTAGGATAGGCAGAATGGTCATATTTGCTCTTTTGTCATGGGTCACATTTCTTAGCATAATGTTGTACATCTTATTTCATGCCTCTCTAATAAAATAAGGCAGCAACCTTCTTGTGAGTGTGATGAATTCTTGAGTGGCCCCTAATGATGTAATCATGTCACGGATTAAGTATCTCCTTCCTCAGAAGTGGATTGGATCCCACCACTATTTTTCCATTCTTCCTGAGTTGCTGATTGAGAAAGGAGTACCCTTTAACTTCTTCCTTATGAACATCGAACTTCTGGATAATTTCCTTTAGTTCAGGATCTGTGCTCCAACTGTCGATGATGGCTTGAAGTAACACAACTCTAATTGTTGATAGTGTGAGAGCAACTATCTCAACAACATGAATCTTAGATAGAGCATCTGCGGCCTTTTTCTCCTTCCCATTTTTATATTCAACTAAGTCGTATTGCATGAGTTTGGTTACTCATTCCAGCTGTGCCCTTGTGTAATTTCTGCTCCAACAGAAATTTGAGTGCTTTCTGGTCAGTCTTCACAATAAAGTATCTACCAATCAAATACTATCCCCACCTTGTGACAATCATCACTAAAGCTAACAACTCATTGTCATACATAGACATAGCTTGATGTTGTTGAGATAACCCTCTTTACTCAAGTAAGCAGTAGATATTCCCTCTTGCATTATCACAACCCCAATTTCCATATCACAAGCATCTGTTTCTACAATGAAAAACCCGATTGAAGTTTGGTAAAGCAAGTACTAGTGCAATAGTTAAAGCTATATTCAAGGCTTGAAAGGCTTTAGTTGCTTTATCAGTCTAGTTAAAGCTATCTTTCTTAAGCAAATTAGTCAATGGTTTGCTAATTTGACCATATCCTTTTTTATGAATCTTCTATAATATCTAGCTAGCCCCAAAACCCTTAATTGCTTGATATTAAAGTGTGCTGGCCACTATTATACTGCCATGATCTTTTTAGGATCAGTAAAGACTCCTTCAGCTAAGATGTAATTCCCTAGATATTCCACACTTTCTACAACAAACTGACATTTAAACCTTCTAGCATAGAGGTGTTGCATCAATAACCTGAAGGGTGACTCTTAGGTGTTCCACATAATCCTTCATATAAATCAAAATGTCATCGAAAAATATTAATATAAACCTTCTCAATTGTTCCTGGAAAACATGATCCATCAAGCTTTGGAAACTTGAAGGAGCTTAGGTAAGCCAAACAACATAACTGGATACACATGGTGTCCAGAATGAGTTCTAAAAGCTGTTTTATAAATATCAAAAGGTGCCATCTTGATCTAGTGGTAACCCGACCTAAGATCACTCTTGGAACACACCTGTGACCCCCTAAATCATCTAACAATTATTCAATGATAGGTATGGATATTTATCCTTGATAGTAATATGATTTAGGGCCTATAACCCACACACAGTCTACAACTACCATCTTTCTTGCCTACTAGCACTACTGGAGAAGCAAATGGACTACAACTATGTTGTATTAATCCATGGGAGTGTAACTTTTGCACCATCTTTTCAATCACATCTTCTTTTATTGGAGAATACATGTAAGGTCTTGCATTTACCTAATTAGCCCATTCCTTTAGTGGAATATGATGATCAAAAGGTTTTTTTTGAGGGGGGTGGGGGGTGGGGAGGGAGGGGTATAGCTCCTTGGGTTCTCTGAAAACTTCTTCATATTCTTGCAATACTTGTTGAATTTCAGTCGGCTCTTTACTCTGAATCATTGTTTCTCTTTATTTCCTTTTTTTCCCAGTTGGAGTGACCTTGATCATAAAAAACTAGACCTCTTCTTTCATTTTCTGCAAGGTGGAAGAATCCACCATCCTCATCTTGGGGGATACACCTTCTAAGGATAATAACTTCTCCTCATACTCGTACTTTACAATAAGCTTCTTGAAATTGAACATGATGTCTCCCAACTCACTTAACCATTGAACCCCCAGAACCATGTCACAATAACCTAAGTGTATCAATAGAAAGTTAGCCCTGTAACAGTGAACCTTATAAAATCCATTCCAACCTTTGCACATCCCATATATAGGAAAAAAGTTTCCATCTACCAAATCTTAGCAAATCACAAGTATCCACCCTCTAACCAATCTTAGCTACTATATCTTTATCAAGGAAGTTATGGGTTGGCCCTGTATCAATGAGTATATTGAAGGACCTTCTATGACAGTAGCCCATGAGCCTCAAGGTTTTATAGCCCCTAGTGCTATGTAGGGCATGAATAGAGATCTCACAAGACTCTGCTACATCTTCTGCCTTAAACAATTCCTCTTCCAATTCCTCAAGTATTATCTCATATCTACCATTTCTAATAGGTTCAGTTGTGCGTTGGATTTACATACATGCCCAGGTTGAAACCTCTCATCATACACGTAACATAAATCCTTAGCTCTTTTCTAACTCAATTCAGCGGGTGTGAGTCTCATCCTTTTGAGCTTGTTATTGGCTGCATTTGGCCTAGTTTTGGGAAGATGAGTTGCAGGGGTGGTTACCGTTTTAGCATAGGTGTAAGGTTGTGTTGGTGGAGGTGTTCTAGTAAGGTTTTGAAATGATTGAAAAATGGAACTCTTTATGGCCTTGGCTTGTTTGATGAAAAAGGATTCTTGTAATCTGGCTAGGTGATAAGCCTGAGACAATGAATAAGATTTGAGGATTATCATAGCATCCCCTATCTCCGGTTTCAATCCTTCCAATAATATGCTAATAATATAACTGGGTTCAGACTGAGCCTAGTCATGACTCTATCAAATGACTCATGGAACTCAGCTATCCCAATTGTTTGCTTCACTTTCACTAACTCGCTCATAGGTTCAACAAATTTTGCCCCAAAATATATCAGATAAAGCTCCAATATACTCTTCCTAACTAGGAGGTGGAAGTTGGAGACGTGCTCTACTCATTATGTAAGCCTTATGCCATTGTAAAGCCAAATCCTCAAGGTGCATAGAAGTTATCCTCACTTTCTGGTGATGAGGAACCTCATCTGATGAAAAGTATTGATCAATCCTGGAATCCCTTCCCATTGAACCTAGAGAAGGCAATTTTATATTGCTTCAACAGTGAGTAACATTGGTATGTGGTGGGTTGTGAATTATAGTATGTTGGACATGGGGAGTACACCAATGACAAATTGGGTGTGGAACTATATTTGGTAATAACTGATTTTGCGAGATGGGTGTATATACTGGTTGGGAAATTGTGCATAGGATTTGGCCAGTTGAGACTGAAGTTTGGTTAAGGGTACATGGAATTTGAGTGGAATTTTGGATTGGCTGAACTAGTGCTATGGGTATGGTGGAATTAGATAATTAGTAGTCACGGGAGCCTGGTTAGGGTTGTATTGCCTCTGACAATTAGAGTTTTAACCTGACACATGAGTTGGGAAATTGGATGTCGAAGGTCTCGTAACTCTAACACTAGGGTTCGCACTTGATCGCTGTAACTGAGGAAAATTGTCAATACTTGTAAGGTCGAAAGGCCCTTCTGTGGGCAAGTAGAGATCTTAATTAGTAACCGACGAGCGCAAAACACACACTAAAATATGCTCACTAGTCGAATATAGTAAAATATAATATCGTATCCACAGGGATTAAAGTTAAACAATATTATCGTAGTTTGTAGCTAGATTGCTATCCACGATGATCAACATTTTAGAGTTTTGTGATTAAAACTAAAATTTACTAAGAGTCTAAACCATTGTCTAATGACAATCGACGCAAGTAATGAGCAAGGAAGGTTATCAATTAGGAGAATATAGGATTTTGATAGGATATGTGCAATATAATTGTTGGGATCTAACTCTAGTTAATTCACTTCTAATTTTCAAGTGGGTCTCTCGAATTCACTCAATCATTAGTTCAAACGTTTAGTGGAAACTCTTCTCTCGATTAGGTCTCAACTCCACAAGATAAACTAAGTTAAGCTCAGTGAAGATATGCAAGAATTCGTAGTGGATTGGTTTTTAGGAGAACCTCTCTTGATTATCCTCCAAACCCGGTTTAATCAACAATTCAGCTAGCCTCTTTCGGTTACTAAGAAGAATTAATAAATTCAACAAACAAAATATAATGCAGATATATCACAAGTTATGCATCTCTCAATTACATGAACAAGGGAATAAAGATACAACAATTAAAACATCCAAAACGATTCAATACATAAAACTAGAGTTATAATCCACAAACAAATATCAATACACCAAATTCATCAAACCCTAAAGGGAACTACTCCATAGATATGGAGCAATTCTCACAAATATGTTCAAGTTAAAGGAAAACATAAAACAATCCAAACGCGTGTCTTGAGTGAGGATTGAATGATGAAATCCTTGTGCTTTTTACTCTCCACATCCTCCTTAGATTCCTTAGGTCTAAGATGTGTCAAAGGTCCATAAAATAACATTTTACCATGTATATATATCAAGTAGGATCTGGCTCAAATTGAAAATGCCTTTTCCTGCACGAAATGGGAAAATAACTCTATAAAAATTGCATAGGTGTGCCGCATGGGGCGACGCTCCAAGAAGGGCGTTAGTTGGAAACTTCAAAGAGCTTGTTCTGACAGGCTTAAGGGAAATGGGCAGCCTCGGCGCGCCACGTGCCACGGCTACGGAGAATTCTCAAAGTACGGTTTTTTCTTGCATTTTTGCTATCCAAATGTGGTTCTCAACCACCGAACACGATCCCAACTTAATCCCTTGGGATTTTACTCAGATCTCAAAGCTCCAAATCACTCGAATTCATTCCATAATCTCTACATCACTTGGAATCACTCCTACAAGGCATAAACCACACGATTAGTGAAAAACACTAGCAATTAAAGCTCAAACTCAATTAAAGTTCAGTAAATTAGAGTGATAAGTGACTAAAACACGTAATTATAGCCTACCATAAACACCCACACTTAAAACATTTCTCGTCCTCGAGCAATCAAACTACACTTAATAAAGACACGAGCTTTTAAACAACTTTCCTAACTCATCACACCAAGAATATTTAAAATAGACTAAACACAATAGTGTAACATCTTAGCCTCAAGATTTGACTCAAAAGCACCACACATTATTTATAACCCACTCACTTGCTCCAACATAGAGGTCAAACATTACCTTTCCTTCATGAATTAAGTTTCCTCACACAACAATAAAGAGTGGTTCCACACACAATAGACATTAATACCAACTAGGAATTCAAGATAGAAAGAATTCACTCACTCTCAGAAACAAATTTCATATGCCACAAAAGATGACCATAGGCTTTCCCGTAGTGTACTACTCTACTAATTGAGCTTATTCAGTCAAGGATTAAGTCACACTTTAATTGGTTGTAATGTACGCTGCGGGATAAGTAGGATACATTTAGATATAAGAGTGACTACACCTCCCTAAGCACTTTTAATATATACAATTAACATTTAATCTCCACACTTATGTCAAACCAAAACTCCACCTTCACATAAATATACATTAACTCCCTACATCTTTAAGCACAATTACATCAATTTCCACTATCAAAGAATATTTGAAAAACAATACAACTATTTTTTCTTTTCTTATTCGATTCATGTGGCTCTCACTTTTTTCAAAACATTGCACCTTTTTTCTTATTTCAATAGTTCCACTCAAAAGCCAAACCAACAACCCCATACTTCAACTTTTACAAAGTTCATACCGAATTCAAGTGCTCATGAGAGGTAAAAGTTTCAAATAAACGGTAAATTCAAATAAAGGGTAAGGCTTGTAATGTGGTTGACAAAGGAACATGATTACAGACTCAAAGAGGTTAACTAAGATGCATAACAATTAGGTGGGTAATACATATAACTGGCTCAACAAAGAAACGCCTATATAACGTCCAAGACTGAATAAAACTATTTGCTTTGCAAACACACATGGCAAGTTCTAGACATCAAATTCAATGCACATAATAACACAAAACCTCACTCACACATGGCACATAACTAACTCAAGATTGGACTATCAAGACACTTTAGTTAAAGCACTTAAGCAAAGTTAAGATCATACAATTTAAGGTACCTATACAAGAGTCAAAAACTGAGCCTAAGCATCACAACTAAAGCACTCATTATTCTCAAGGCATAATGAAGTCAAGAGATATTACTTCCCATTCAAATCATAGCACACACTTTTCTACTCCTTAGCAAAGATAAAAGCTAACTACACCCGGTTCAAACAAAAGCCTTGGAAAAGAACCGGGGCACAAAGAAAAATCAAGGGGAAATTAATATTTTTTGTCTTTTTCTTTCGACTTACTCCCTCAAGAAACCTGTCGAATGATATCCATCATCGGGAAAAATTGAAAATTATAAAACTTTTATGGTTTTTTTTCAAAATTTTTCTATCTGTAACTACTAAAGTTGTGACATGACCCCATGGCACACAATTAAAAAGCAAGAGGTAAAGAAAACTTCCCTGAATTTTCTTCTTTTTCGAGAACTTATGAACTCCACCCCTAATTCTGACTTCATTCCTTGTTTTTTCTCCTTGAGATTCTATATGGATCCCATTAAACTCAATTCTTCTGATGATACCTGCAAGACCCGCTCTTTTATTTCTTTCTTGTCCTCGTCTTGAGCGGTGAATTTCTCGTTCATGATGATCCTTAACTTGTTCATGCATTCTTTCACAGGATCGATCCATACATATTCCTATAAATCCCCAAAAATAAAATCCACACGATCAAGGTGAGAACAAGAAAACAAAGAAGAAAGGTCAAGTGAATATTCCTCTAGTATGTCCAAGATCATTTTCTTTTTCATTATCTTCTACTACATGTTGCAGATGTGGAAAGGTGGATGGGGGTTGTATGGGTCAAAATCAGGCTAGACTTAACAGATGTAAATGGGCGAGCTATGGCCGAGGTCGAGCAAGTCCCACCTGCGAGGAGTCGATAAGCGAGAGAGCAGGACCGAGGTCGAGTAGAGAACGAGTAGTGACAATGGTTAAAAATAGCCTCAGAATTATGAAAAGGTATATTCAATTGAATATTCCCTTAATCGTATGTTTTAGGGTTTCCTAGGAAT
The DNA here is from genome assembly GCA_005239505.1 of Nicotiana paniculata. Taxonomy (NCBI): domain Eukaryota; kingdom Viridiplantae; phylum Streptophyta; class Magnoliopsida; order Solanales; family Solanaceae; genus Nicotiana; species Nicotiana paniculata. The sequence continues at coordinate 46,977 of ML344674.1, read as the reverse complement.
ATCCCTTATAAATAGTGGGAGATAGGGAATAAAAAGGAGATCTTAACTTTTCTGATAAGAACATTGTTGTAAGAAGTTGACTATCAAGAACATATACCAAAGCTTGTCTTGTCTCTCCTGTTTGATTTTATTGTTTACTCTACTTTTCCATTCACAAGATCCAAGAACACTTTATCCACCTTCATAGTTTGTTGTCACACGTTGTTTTCAGAAGAAGGAATCATCCAACTCATTCAACATTTGGGTGACAAACTCCTTCTAATTACATTTATTGCCATTTGTCACATTTATTGCATGCTTTTATCTCCACATTCATTGACGATCATTGGACATTTATTTGACATTTGTTAATCTGGACACGGTCCCATATCACTGAAATATTCGAACATCAGATCTAAGATTTATTATATTTAAATAGAATTTTCCCTTTGTCTTCTTATTTAACTAGTTTAACAAAAAGGTCCCATACTTTTTTGGTCAAACAGGGGTTTGAACTCTTCTTTCGTTCCTTCACACTCAACCCCAGCCTTATTTTCAATCATCTCAGTTGAATCAGAGTCCTCTTGTGTCGTGGAAATCTCCCTTTGTAGACGCTCATCCTCTTGAGTAGGTTCATTCTCGCAGGGTATCTCCTCCATATATTCATCATCACAACACAATGAGCTTTCTAAAAGTGTATGTGGGATAAGCTTAGACACAAGCTTTATTTCTAAACTACCATTCTTCCCTTGAGGTGGTTGTCTCACTTCGCTTTCATTCCAGTAATAATAAGAGTATTCATCCCAACCAAAGTCAAGATTGTGCCCATATGAATCCTTATACCCGTAGGGACTAGAAATAGAGGGAGAATGTTCAAAGTATGATCCATAGGAAGAATACATACCTGCTTGACAGTCAACCCATATATGATTTTCACTACATTTAAAACACGTAGCAGACCGCTAATAATATTCATTTGCTAGCTCTTCAACCATTTTCTTAAGCTGGTTTTACTCCATCTTCACAACATTTAGAGTTCAATATCTACAGTATCTACTCCAACTTATGAGGGACTACAAAACAAATCTTGAAAAGAAGTTACCTAATAGAGAAAATAAAATAAGACATAAAAAGAAACACAAAAAAATGTAACTAATAAAAACATAAAAAAAAAAAATAAAAAATCCTGAGGATTGAATGATGAAATCCTTGTGCTTTTGCTTCTCTACCTCCTCCTTAGATTCCTTAGGTCTAAGATGTGTCAAAAATTCATAAAATAATATTTTTTCATGTATATATACCAAGTGGGGCAGGACCCAGTCGAAAATACCTTTTCCTGCGTGAAATAGGAAAAGAACTCTATAAGAATTGCAAAGGCGCGCCGCATGGGGCAACGTGCCAGGCGGGGCATTTGTGGGAAACTTCAGAGAGCTTGTTCTAACAGGCTTCAAGGAAAATGGGCAGCCGCGACGTGTCACGTGCCGCCCCACGCTCCACGGCTGTGGAGAATTCTTAGAGTATGGATTTTTCTTATGTTTTTGCTATCTAGATGTGGTTCTCAATCCCCGAACACGATCCCGACTTAATCCCTCGGGCTTTTACTCAGACTTCAAAGTTCAAAATCACTTGAATTTATTCCATAACATCTACATCACTCGGAATCACTCCTACAAGGCATAAAACACACAATTAGTGGAAACACTAGCAATTAAAACTCAAACTCAATTAAAGTGCAGTAAAATAAAGTGTAATAAGCGACTAAAACACGTAATTATAGCCTACCATCAGTAACCTCAGTTGAGTTCACTTCTTTGCCCCTGTTTGACTTATGCCCAATTGCTATTGCCTCTCTCAGCTCGAGAAAAGCCCTTCCATTGACAAATTCCAGCCGATTTTGTCGAATATTGAAGTTTGTCACATCTATGGCCATACGATCCAACCTAATACCTCTCTGATTTCATCAGTCGTCTCTAATTACTCACGAAAGTGCTTTGATACTACTGATGTAATATGAGCTCAAATGAAATCAAAATTGAAAGAAAAAGGAATTAGCTAGCTAAGAGAAAAGTAGAAGCTATAGATTTTCATTCATAACCAGAATTGAACATAGTTCAGTACATATAATGCAACTATCACATAGGGACTAAAGAGAAAAGGAAAAATACATCAAGGGACTAAAGTGAAAAGCTGTAACTTAGATAAGGAGCTAAGGTATTAAGCGCCAACTAACTAACTCTTTATTCTGTACCACTACTTAAGCATTATGCATTATTCCGAAACTTTACAATTAATTCAGGTCATATCAAACCCACACCTATTATGTGAAAAACACTCTTGATAACCGCCGGACTAATAAAATATTTGATGAAATAATTAAACTGTGACGGAGTATTTTAGTTTTTTTTTATTAATAAAACTTACTAGTATTGTTTTTGAATTAAGTTGTGTAGGTTGTCGGATTCCACAAAGCAAGGAGAAGAGGTCCTTATTGAATGAGCTGAGGCCCACACATATGTAGCGAGAAAAGTGTTGAAGAAATAGGTAATCATAGCCATAAACAATAACTACAACTTCGTTGTTGGTCACTCCTTGGCGAACGAACGAACGCTTCAACGGCATTATTTCCCGGCTAAAAAAACACAGCACACAAAATATATTACTCAAAACAAAACACACACACTAGTCTCTCTTCTCTCTGTACCATTCATTCATGCAATTTCTCTCTCTAATATCTTCTTGATCCCTTAATTTCTCTCGCTTAACCATTTCCTCTTACATTTTTCTTTGAGAATTCCATTTTTTGGAATTTAGGGTTAGGGTTTCCTCCTCCTTGTGTGTGTGTGTGTGTGATTGATTGATTGAGAGGGAATTCGGAGAGGCTAAAGGAAGCCCAGAAGCCCAACAATAATTCCATATATTTTGTTCAATAGAATCATCAGGTCTTCTGAAGAAGATCTGAGAGTAGGCAAATATGAGCGCGTCGAGGTTCATAAAGTGTGTGACGGTGGGGGATGGTGCCGTTGGCAAGACTTGTCTCTTGATTTCCTACACCAGCAATACCTTCCCCACGGTTTGTTTTCACACCCAGATTACTTGTTTCCTTTTTCTTGAAATGAATGGCTCCAAATGGGGTGAATGGGTTTTGAGGATTCGTATAGTCAATTCCAACTAATTTGGGATTTTTTTCCAACCCAACTAATTTGGGATTGGATGTTATTTATTGCCAGTGTTCATTATTTGGCAGCAATATTTATTATTATAAGAATGTGGTGGACTTTTTTGTGGTTTGGGATGGGAACGAATGTTGCAACTATTTTTTGTTTTGCTTCTTTATTCTTGCGAATTCCGTTCGGCAAATTACTATGATTCTTTTTTTTGCCTGAATTCATGAATATATTGGTAAAATCATGTCGAAAGTAGCTCAATTTGTTAAACTCAGCTCTTTCTAAACGAAATTGGGGTCTCTTGAATTTCGCATAGGCATGTGAATGGTTATGCCGATGCGTGTTTTTAAATTATTTCTGTATGGCTAATGTGGTCATGCAGTGCCAATTGTATCTTATTCTCGACCTTTTGGAGGAAACGTTTTGTGGCGTACCATGTGTGTCCTCTTTCTTACGTGTCCTCTTTTCGGTCCGGTTATGATAATTAAGGGTGAAAATGAAGAAATTCATTGCTGTTCAAGATAAACTTGATGACGTCCAAATCAGCTAGAAGTGGCTTTCATTCTTTGATGCTTTTACGTTGTTGCAGCTTAATTGCTTGCAATGAATCTTTTTTCTTTAAGATTTTGTTTACGTGATCAAAACTTTGCTTTATTCTGTATATCCTATGAAGTTTTGCTGTCCTGCTTTCCCATATTTGAATTCAAACTTTTTGTCAATGTTTGACAGGATTATGTGCCGACTGTGTTCGACAATTTCAGTGCAAATGTGGTTGTCAATGGGAGCACTGTCAATCTAGGGTTGTGGGATACTGCTGGTAACTATTTTAAACGCCATTTACCGTACTTGTCTTTTTGGGCAGAAAATTTCTGATTTTTATTTATTGTAAATGTATTATATGCATATGTCGCTACTACCAATATGCTTGTTATCCATATTCATTCGATGTCATTGTACATATTGCAGGACAGGAGGATTACAATAGGTTAAGACCTCTGAGTTACCGTGGAGCTGATGTTTTCATTTTGGCGTTCTCTCTCATCAGTAAAGCCAGCTACGAAAATGTTTCCAAGAAGGTGCTGCACATTTCCTGTTTCTCTTTGTTATATTTTCCTATTTGTTGGTTCATGGAGACTTATTTTGCTTTATTTATTATTTTTCAGTGGATTCCTGAGTTGAAGCATTACGCCCCTGGTGTCCCTATAGTGCTTGTTGGGACAAAACTTGGTAAAAGTTCTATTAATATAATATGATCTTGGTTTTGTTTGTATATCTTCTTGAGGTGATAATCAAGTGGTCTCTGTGATGTTTCCATTATACTTCTAAATTCTCAGTGATACAACGAATCTTTCAGTGCGAGCTGATCATGTCTCCGTATAAGGAGCACTCTTCACCTTATATTGTAGTGCAGCTTATATCACCTAACTGGCTCTGTAATCATGTACTCAAAAATTAAGATGATGAAAGAAGTCTTTGCGCACCCAAGGGGGTGGCCTAGTGGTCAATGAGGTGAGTTGATAACCTGAGGTCCCAGGTTCAAATCCAGCGGACCGGAGACAAAAATACTAGGTGATTTCTTCCCGCTTGTCTAAGCGTTGGTGGATAGAGTTACCTGGCACTTGTTGTTGGTGGAAGGTAGTAGATATTTCATGCAATTAGTCGAGGTGTGCACAAGGTGGCCCGGACTCCACTCTTATAAGGAAAAAAAAGGAAGTCTTTGCTGCTCTATGAGTAGAAGGGGCTTTGTTCCCTATCACCAATGCAGAGTTTTAGGAAAATTACGGAAGAGCAAACATAAGAAAATGGAGTGTCTTTCAGGCCGTATAAGTGGGAAATGATTGGTGGTGTGGGGTATGTGGGTATGTTTGTCTCCCATGGCTCTTTGATAGAACTGAAAGAATGAACCTTTTGTCTAGTGTCTATACCAGGTCGGATTACTATAGTTGGAATTGAGCTCTCTTTGCCAAAGAAAGAATCGAAACCAGAAACACAAAGGGTTTTCCTTGCAAGTGTACATCTCTTATCTTTTACTGTTGATGTCTATTTTCTACATTCTTTCACTTTGAAGGCTTTTGGACTGTTGCTTTTTACTCATTCAGGTTGTTGTGATACAACTTCTTGTTTTATTTGTGCTTCAAATTGCCAATTTGCTCTTTTATGAATGATATCTTCTATCTGTTAGGTGTACTCGTGTTCCAATGTTGCATTTCCAACTTCTCGTGTCCATTTTTTTCTAGTTCTTCTTTTCGCCTTTCTTTTTCTTACTCCAGACTCCACTTGTGGGATTATACTGGTTATGTTGTTGTTTTCGTACTAATAGAGGGTTATTCATATATGTGATTGTCCTGCTTTCCACCTGTATTGAACTTAGATCTTCGGGATGATAAGCAATTCTTCATAGACCATCCTGGTGCTGTGCCAATTACTACTGCTCAGGTAAGAGTCACTGCAACTGTTCCTCCTTTGGAGTTGGTATAGTGGAGTATACCATGCTTGTAATTTTTGTACTTAATTTAATTCTTATTTCAATGTTAAGGGTGAGGAGCTGAGGAAAACGATTGGCGCACCTTCCTACATTGAATGTAGTTCAAAAACACAGGAGGTATGTTTCCTCTAGAGCATCTTGTTTCTTGTGCTCAACACGTTTTTTCTATGCATTTTATTGAAGTATATGATATGAAATGTTCTTGCTGCAGAATGTAAAAGCAGTTTTTGATGCTGCCATTAAAGTTGTGCTCCAGCCACCCAAGGCGAAGAAAAAGAAAGGAAAGTCTCAAAGGGCCTGCTCAATTTTGTGATCAAACAGTAGGTCTGAGGATATTCCTGGTCACAGTTGGCGGTGTAATCTCTCTCGTGTCTTTTTCTCTTTCCTTTTTCCAAGAGGAAGTAGGAGGTCCTTGTATTTTCTCACTTGAAGCTACTAGTGATCTCTTCAAGTGTCAGGTGGCTCGATTTCTCTGTACTGCTGTGATATCTGATTATTGAGTCACAGCACCACCTCATAGGCCACTCTATTTTGTCCTCGCTTTTTTGATTTGTTTATGTATTAACGACTGAAAGATCAATTTAGGAAAGCAAATTTTCTCAGCAATGTTGTTTAGCATTTCTTAATTGTAGCTGTTCAATTTTGCCGAATCTATTATTCCAAAGATCAATCTGGAATCTTCTGATTTGCATCTGCATTTTCTGCTGATTGCAAATTCTTCTTTTAAAGTATTCAGGAAAGCTCAACTTTCATATTTTGAATTTACAATATTTGCTCTTTTGAGGTGCAGCTCTGTTTCTACACTGATGAAACAGCAATTCTGAACTTGGCCCTATTATGAGACTATAATACTTTTTCTTTGGAATCCTTCCTTAAGTGTCCATTTCTCCTTTTACTCATATATCTTTTTGAAGGGAAAATGAAGCAAGTTTTAAAAGCTAAAAAGATAAGATACCAATCCATGAGAGGTGATCCACTTCTAGGTTCTTTTTCTGTAGTGGTTGTGGGCTATAGTTTTGAAATAGATGTCATTTGACCTCAATCTTTAACAAAAAATGGATAAGATGCACTTGTTGTTGTTAATAGAGTTCAATGTGTCACACTTCAATAATATAGGGTTTTTTGCATCCGTACCCACTTTTTGTGTCACGTTTTAACTTATATCCGCTTTGTAAAAAAATTTGCCGCTTTTGCGCATAACTTCAGCATACGGGGCTGAAGTAGCAAAGACAATCACGCAAAACTTCAGCATTCTGGTAGATGGGCCTGAAGTAGCTTGCGAACTTCAGCTCTAGAGCTGAAGTTTGTGTCTTTGTAACTGGGGAACTAATTTCAGCTCTAGAGTTGAAGTTTTTGTCTTTGTAACCGGGGAACTTCAGCTCTAGTAAATGAGGAATTTCAGCTTTGTCTTTGTAATTGTGGAACTTCTTTGTAACTGAGTAACTTCAGCTCTAGAGTTGAAGTTCTGTCTTTGTAACTGGGGAACTTCAGCTCGTAACTGGAAAAGAGATGGAGTTTTGTCTTTTTAACTGGGTAACTTCAGCCCCGTATGCTGAAGTTTTGTCTTTATAACTGGCGAACTTCAGCTCAACGAGCGAAAATGAGCTGAAGTTATTTAAAAAGTGGGTACACGTTAAAATTTTTTACAAAGCGAGTATAGATTAAATGGGGGCGACTAAATAAGGTGTCCCACACAATTTTTACAATAACGTATGTTTACAATCAGAAAATGGGATTCTGACGATATTCTTTTTTTTTTTTAAGGAGGTGGGTTCACATGCTTTCTACACGTCTAGTAGACTGAGTCGTGTTTCATGATAAAAAGATAGAAAAAATTGGCAATACCCTTCTCGTCGTAGCTACTTTTACGTTGAATCATGAGAATGTTTGGAACTGCCTTAAAGTCCAAGTCCAAGCGTTTTGCTCTACACATACCTTTGTATACGTTGAATATACACAAGTTCAATTTGCTGCAGAAGAAACTAGAAACTTTTTAATACATCAAGTATTTATTAGGAAATAACTTTAGTTAAAGTGTCTAAATGTTTAAGGGACTGACTGTTTATGTATTTGGCCCAACCAGAACAAGACCTAAACATTTGAGAAAATCAGCCAATATAACTTCTTAAACTAAAAGTAACCAACCGATGTGTAATTAATATATTATAATTTATATATAATCAATGTATACTTTATATATATATAGCTAAAAAAGGTAAATATATGAATGTGACCCAAGAGGGGCTATTTGTGTAACAATCCCAGGGAATCTGACGGGCTAACAATTTGCAGCCACTAACCCGGTGCAGTCCCACTTGCATTTGGTGACGCGTACACGCTATTCCAACTCCTCTTCCTTGTTAGTTCCTTCCTTTGTGTCAACTAACTTTTAACTTCCCTTTCACTCCACATTTCTTCAAATAAATTAATCTCAATCAAAATCCGATCAGTAATTCTCCAAACATGCATCACATCGACGACGTTAACTCTTCCTATTACCAACCTCACATTCACATTCACAACTCAAATCCTAGCTCCGACCCCCCCGCCGTTCCCGCCCACTACGCCTCAGCTCCTCCGCTGCCCTCCGACTACTCCTCCGCCTACCCGCCATATTCCGCCCATCATTTCCCAACTGCAAGCCCTAACGCTCAACATCAACCTCACAACTATTACCTTTTTGATCAAAATCAACCGTCTCTCACTTACGATTATACTACACCTAATTACAGTTCATCATATTCGTACAGAGAACAAGGTTTTTATGATTCTGGTGTTTATAAATATAATGGTAGGAAAGAGGAATCTTACAGTGAAAGTCGGTCCGAGTCAAATATGGGGGTGCTGTTTGATGATTATGGTAGGCCTATCAATATTCAATATGGGAGTGAGAATCAAGGACACCCGAATAGTCGTGAAGTTGTGAAAGCAACTCCCAAGATGGAGGAGCAACAGGATGTTGCAGCTGCTGTGTTGAAATTCGGCGTCAAACTTTTATCAGAAGGCGTAGGTCAGAGCGACATGGATGTGCTTTGTCAGGTTAGAATGTAGCATTATTGGTCTTTGCAGATATTTCAAAAGGGAAAATAATTGCATTTTGAAGTATTAAATTGCCATGCTTTAATCAATCAACTTATGGCCTCAATTACAAACTAGTATTTAGGATCTCATTATAATTTAACTATTTTTATGCTGACTACAGAGGTTGGGTCCAGGATTTGATGTTTATAGGTTCCTACAACGACCTCAAATTAATATATTAATAAAGGAGTTCTCAATAGATATACATACAGTGGGCTTGGCAAAAGCTACTGGGTTCCCATGAACCCATAGGTTATATTGTAGATCCGCCTCTGGCTGACTATTAGCTTACTACTCCCTATTTTTTGGGATATTTATTTATTTACCATTTCGCCAATTATGTTTCCTGAGTTTTGCATTGAAATTCAAATTCAGATTGGTCTAGATGGGATTCACATACTTGATCCTGCTATGAGCCGAACTCTGAGAATATATTTACTGGAGAATGTGACAAGATGGGAGGTAAGTTAGTCGTTTTGATTGTATTAGTTCTGGTATATGTTATTTCATTTGCATACAAGATGCCTGTGGAATAAGTTCATTTATTATCCTTTCTCTGTCAGGTATTGGATTCAAATATATTTGCATTTTGGGCCAAAAGCTCTGTTGACGTGGAACCTAGACGTATCAGGCTGAAATCAAATAGCTATACAGTGAACAATATCCTGGACACTGTTACAGCAGCAAGTATTCAGGTTAAGAGATCTCTTTACTCTTCAAGTGTTCGTATTGATAAATGTCTTCGTTGAGATAGCTGCATATCATTTTAAACCCTGGAGCTGTGGAATGTGTCGAGTTACACAAGTTGTAGTCTTCTTTATCTGGCTTAACATCCTTTTTCCGTTTTACGTGAACATAATCTGAGTAAGGGATATCTGACCTGTTTTCTTACTGGTGTTAGAATTTATATATCGTTTTCAGGGCGTGTAGTTCATGCTGAACTAAAACCGAAATTCATAGGCATATGGTGATTTTTTCACACTCTATGACTCTGGAGAAAGACAACAAGTGCCTATCTAATAAGTGAGGAGTTTACAAACTTACTTTAGTTTCTTTTTCTCATCATGGAAGATGTATAGTATTAGGGGTTATCAGTCATTTCTGCTACAGGAAGTCTTAGTTCATTTCTGCTACAGGAAGTTAGTTTAGATCAGTGGCATTGGAAAGAGCCATCACTATTTTTTTTAAGGGTGTAGAAATTGTACTTTTCATGTTATATTGGGTTGGTCATGCTTGTCGAATGGATTAATATGGAGGTTATGATTTTTAGGTTGTTTGGTTAGTTATATTAGGTTTTATCATGTATTCACACAGCAGTAGACTGAAGACTTCAAGTTGCATTTGCTTGGTCCTTCTAAGAATGCTTAATTATTTTATTCGGTTATTATTTAACTGTATGGCTGCCACTATAAGGAACTGTGAGCTCAATGGATCAATTATTTTCCCTCTTAGCTCCATATCAAGTTTAGCCGGTGTTTCTTAAACTGTACTATTCATTTCAACTGAAATTGGATTTCATCATCTATTTCCTTTGCTTTCAACAAGATATCTACGTACAATGCTCCTCTAGATACTCGACTAGTCATGACCATGTACACGTGCTTTTATTATGGAATTCAGATTAAGGAGATGGGTGAGAGTGATAAACCTTCAGATTCAATCAAGGGATCTGAGCAAGCTGTTGAGAAGAAGAAAGGTTTTGTTGACTTGATGAAGTTGATGAGGCCACTCAATGAAGAGAAAGATTTCTGGGTTAGATTTATGATCATCTGTTGCATTAATTTAGTAGTCGTGGTTTTCATCTATTTCTGTTGAATCAACTACTGCAAGTAACTCTTAACAAATTCTTGGCTTTCTTTTGTCTATAATTCTGTACAGGTTCCTGATGAAGCAGTTCGCAAGTGTACTGGCTGTGGGACAGATTTTAGTGCTTTCAATAGGAAGGTGCACATTATTTTGAACAGTGGTGTAATCTCACATTTTCGTATTGTCTGTTTTAACTTTTTAAATCTCATATGTCTTCTTTAAATCTGTGTCAGCACCACTGCAGGAATTGTGGTGATATTTTCTGTGACAAGTGTACGCAAGGTAGAGTTGCCCTTGCTGCCGATGAAGATGCTCTGCCAGTTCGAGTTTGTGACGGATGCATGGTATACCCATTTAAACTAAGGTTTAATTACAGGTTTATGATTTTCTTTTATTAAGATGTTAAATGTGACTTTATTTTCATTTAATGAGATGTTAATTGTGACTTTAATTGTTAATCTGGGATGGTCTGAAGCAACACAAGTGCAAAGCTTAGTGTCGGGGAACATGTACAACTAGTTATACAAATTAGCCATGAACTAGATCTGATAGTGTGATGCGATAGGAGAACAAATTGAATGAGGAACCGTGAGAACTTGTGGACTAGGTGTAGGTGACAATGATTTGGGAAAAGGGGGGACATAAGGAAATCAAGGAATTCAATGGAGCTCGTTGTCTCATGTTTTGGGGGATAACGAATGATGAAGTGGTTTAATGCCATGGGCAGCTGCAAAGAGACTTTCCACTTCAGAAGCTGCTAAAGGTTTTGATCACTAAAAATTCTGCCAAAATCTCGACTAAATATAGAAAAGATTGGATTCCAGTATTTATCAAAAAGAAATTGGAGATCTAATGCTTCAATTACATAGTTCAGCTAATTAAAAAAATGGAGCAAGATAAAAGCATTGCGAGTGTTCCATCTATTTAGAAAGGTCAGAGAACTTAGTTTGTAATTATTCTGAACAGAAAGCTGTTGTTTCTTATTAAAGATACTACCATCTGGGAACTTTCTTTGCTTGCATACGATCACATGTTACCCTAGGACTATATAATTTATTTGCTTTTTCGTTATTGTATCTTCTTTCGTCCGACTAAAGAATAAGACAATTCCTTAACGAGGGCATTAAACCTTTCAACAATCTAATGAAGTTCTGGATCTTAATATCTGATGGTTACTCTATTCGAGAGCTTTTACAGTCTTTCATGACAGCACCTTTCAATATTTTACGTTCTTTTATCTGTTATTTTGTTCAACATGTTGATCTTCCGTATGCATACTTCTGTGATCTTATATATCACAATAGTCTTGAAGCATTACTTTCACAAGATGTGACAAGATTGAACTTTCCTCATCTTTCAGGCAGAGGTAACTCAGAGACTCAGCAATTCAAAGGAAGCAATGACGAAACTTGCTCCGTTACGAAGTCATGAGGACCTTACAAGAAAACTCAAGGTGACTACTGACTTCCGAGATTCTTTAAATTATTCATCATTACTGTTCAAAATTGTTTTGTTTAGATAGGTTATTGGAAGTGTATCTTGAAAATTAATACTGACTAACTTATGTCCGCAATTATGGAAGTTACATTACTTTTAAGATTTGAAGTATGGATAACAATCCCTCTTTCTNAAAAAAAAAAAAAAAAAAAAAAAAAGAAGCATGGATAAGAATTTTGAGATGAACTGTTGGATAAGTGAATTGGAGAGAAGTTATAAGAAACAGAAAATAATAATCTTTGCTACTTTAAATTTGTGATGTGCTTTATAAAGCTTCTCGTTAGGGTTGGCACAATTTTTGTCAATGGATTATAAAGTATCTTTGCTGTAATGTTTCATTTTCATACTATACTTGGCCAGTGTCTCCCTAAATTTTAGCTTTTCATCTTCATCAGCATACACTAATTTCTGCTGTTGAAATTCTTAAACAGGAGGAGATGGACAAGAAGCACAAGATTTCAGCACGTAGTACCCATGGTTGAAACAGTTTCTTATTTAATTCGCTTCAAAATACACATACGTTTAGGATTGCCATCTGGAATTAGCACGCAAACCTTACTATGGTTACTACAAGTTGTAGAATTTTTTCCCTTGGGAGCTGATGAATCTCTCATTTTCAGGACTTAGTTCTCAAGGATCTAGGGGAATGAGAGAGGTGGAATGTCCAACTTGCACGGTCCATTTGCAGGTTCAGTACCATAGACCATCCTTTTTTTCCTCTCTTATGTTTGTGCCTGTTCCTGAAAACCTTTTTGATACTGTTAACCCCAAGAATATCCTGTATCTGTGGATGAATTTTATATGGATTCGAGTTTGCAGGTTGAAGTGCCAGCTTCTGCATCAGAAACTATAGAGTGCAGCGTCTGCCAGCATCCATTCCTTGTTAATGCTCATTGATCTGCAGAGTTTCCTTTTGTAATTTTCCTACTAAAAGCCATTTTGATAGTCCTTTGACTTATACCCATAGTTCTCTCAGAGTACCACGCTCCTTACTGTGTGATATTTGTATTTAACTCCTTTTCCATAATGTAGATTACAAAAAGGGTTACAGTTATTTCATGTGACTCGATTTGGGAAGTAACCTTAGATAATGGTCTGTTGTCTGTTGATAGATGCGCGAGGGGCATAAACTAAATTGCTGAGTTAATTGTGCAATTCATATATTTCCTTGTAATGTTTTCAACTCTCTATACTTGGATCGATCATTGGTAGCCTTTATGAGTAGCATGGACACTCAATGGCATGAAGTTCAGATAGATCAAAACTCTAAACCCTCAATTCATTGGCCGGAAGAACAATACCTAAGCCAAGAACTCCAACCAAAAATGAGAAAAATAAACAGGAATGAACAAGAAGATCCAAGACATATGTTATAGGTCCTGATTAATTCCCTTAGGCATGCTGACATGCCATGTAAATAGTAAAGATTGCGGCCTATTAAAGAATTGAATTTGGATTTTGTACACAATGAGAGTTTCAGTGGTTTTTTATTTTTCTAACAAAAGTTGACTCAATCACTGTGCCTAGGTGGTGAGAGTAGAGTTGGAGATGTATTTAAGATCACTTTAATTTTTATACAGCCCCTTCAAATGCCATGGAAATAAATTGAGCAATTTTCAGAAACCATTATTGTTTAGTGACCATTAACTTCCTATAGTTACTGTATACATAATTACTTTATATAATTAAAATATTCCATGTATTCGCGCGACTGTGTTTATCAATACAGTGAGGTAATCAAGAAATTGGGTGTATACCGTTCTATTCAATTCGACTGTATACATTGTATAAAAATCACAAAATACAGTGATATTCGGTTGTATTAAAAAAATACAGACATTCAGAATACATAAATACTGACGAAAAAATAAAATATTTATACAAAAATATAATGTATTTGTACATAATACATCAACCCATTTTTTCATGTTATATACTAACAACAAACTGCAAAATTAAAAAGTTTTACATAGAGAGAAGAAAGGAGGAATCTGCAGATAGGTCAAAAGAAAAGCTCCCATGGCAAACTTATTCTTTTGGTCAACATTTCCGGTGATGGGCAGTCCATACTGAGTAAGCAAACAGTCCAGCTTCCCATTCTGGCATGCCCACATATCTGCTCGTGTGTATCTTGGGTAATGCAACGGCATATGAAAACCATAGCCACGATTAGTGACAGATCTGGAATTTTATACAAGTGGGTTCAGTCAGAGAGTATGGTAGCCACTTGTATAAGCGGCACCAGTAAATACAATTTACTCATTACTTAGTTTTGTTCATCACGTGACCTCAAAATAAAGTCATTGACGCTCTATTTTAATCAATGTTGAATTTTTCTTTTTAAAAAAAACTATTTACTTTTAATTTTTAGAATTTTATCTCTCTCTCTCTCTCTCTCTCTCTCTATATATATATATATATATATATATATATATATATATATATTAAAAACTTTATAAATTTATAAATTTTAATAAAAAAATATGTAACCAACTTAAATTTCTTATAACTATCAGAAATATAACATAATAAGTATTTTCAAACAAAAAATTATGAACTAAACTAATTGATACAAACGTTTAAAGCAAAAGAAAGGTCTATAGAGAATGTCTAACATCTCACTACAACCAACTATAGAAAATCCGCTTCAATTTCCTCCTAAACTTCCTGGCATAGGAATTCCGCAGCCACTACTTCGCACTCCTACAAAGATAAACTAACCCAAGGGGAGATCTTCATTACTGCCTCCCACATAATACCAATGGATTCATCGCCTAGTAATGTCAGTAAACCCCATGGGATGGATGACAATTTCCAAGCGGAAGTATCCCACAATATGAAGTATATTACCTTAACTGAGGAGGATCAACTAAGGATGTACAACCCTTGGAAAAATTCCCTCATCATTAAACTCATGGGCAAACGACTAGTTCATCACTACCTAAAGAAAAATATTCAAGAACTATGGAGGCTGGATGAAAACTATCCACTAATAGACCTTGGAGAAGATTATTACACCGTTAAATTAGCCAAGGAGGAAAGCATGAACAAAGTACTACATGGGGGTCCTTGGTCATTAATGATTTTTTCTTATCAGTCCAGAAATGGGTGCCTAACTTTGTGGCCACCAAAGCAAATCAAAACTATACTGCAGTGTGGGTAAGACTACCGCAAATTCCAACGAAATTCTATGATGGTATAATCCTAACAAAGATCGGGAATTTCATTGGTAAACTATTAAAAGTAGATGCATGAACATTGGTAACATTAAGGGGGAGATATGCCCGCTTGTGTGTGGAACTTCCACTGGAGCAACCAGTACAAAATTCCATACTGATTGGCCAACATAGGCAAGCTATACTTTATGAAGGAGAAGATTTCCTTTGAAAAACATGTGGGAGACTAGGGCACTCGATCAGAATCTGCCCATATAGGGCCCCTCAAAACAACCTAAATAGGAGTATAGCACAATTGAAAACGCCAAAAATTAAAGAATACTCTACACACGAATGGAGGAAAATGTCTTTTCCCAGGAAGCAGGTATAAGGCAGCCAATCAAACCAAAATTAACGTTGGCCCATCGAATATCCCAGGTAAAATAGTTTCCCCCTTTGATGCCATGCCAGGTAAGTTTGATCCCCTTCAATCTTTAATTGATAGTAATATGAACCTGTTAAAGTATCCTATTGCAGTATCATCAAATGCATTAACGGACCAATGTGAGGACAATACTATGCAAACCATTGAACTTGGTGGCAAACCACCCAATGGAAGGAAAAGTAGTTTTATTAACCACCAACTAGAGCACAATGTTTTGGAAAATTATAACACTAAATTAATAAAAAAATCCCCAATTTTGCATGGCAAATCGGCATTGCATGTTACAAGTGTCCAAAACATGGCTGTAATCTACAAAGGTAATAATCAACCAAATCTTTTGTCCAAAAAGATGGAAATGGATTTACCTAAATCTCCGACCAATGGAATAGGCCTACCCGCTATTACCCCTACTAATAATAACACTAACTCCATAATTAATATTACATCAACTAACGGCATAATTCTACATCACACTCAACATGCAAAACCTAGTCTAAATCCCCAATACGTTATGAAACACATGGAAGTAGAAATTGAACAAGTGCCAGAGGGTAAATCCATGCAAGATTTGGATATAACCCTCACGCAATCTTCTCCTACTCCTACAATAGTAGAGGAAATCATTACTGATCCTTCTCCCCTCCCAAACGTTCCTTCTACTATAATACAATCCCACACCAACAATGCCAAGACCACCCCTCACTCTAAGAAGGCGATACCGTCTAATTCAACTACTCCACCTCTCCAAAAACCAAATCATGGACAACCTCCCTCAATTACCTCCTCAGCACCAGCCACTGCCAGTTATTTACGCACAACCCCAGAGTCCACCCAACCATGTACCTCAGTCATGGGTGGAACTGGGACTTCAAGGACATGCAATCTCCTTCCAACTGGAGATAAACGGGCAGGAATCGATCTTAGTAATCCAAAACACACACTACCTTGCTCAGCTAATCTTCGAAGGGATGATCCTAGCCATGAACAACTATGTCAACCAAATGTCGATGACAGATATCCTCCAACCCCTAGCTCCCTCACTAAACTAGAACCTTGTTCAAAAATGTGGAATCTTCCACACCACTCAAACCAAACCCTCCCATAGAATGCTCATCTCAACCTCCCCTTCTTTGCACCGGAGGACTTGATGTTACTCAACCCAATCTTCACACAATGGTATCCCCAACACATGCACGACCAACAACAAGGTCAACAACCAACACCAATGGAAGAACAAGCCCCAGCTCCAAACATGCAAAACCAAGAAGGGGAACATGAGTAAGAAGAGGAGGAGGACAACATGCCTCACTTGGGGGAACCAACAGTAGCATTTTCAAGCCTAAGCGAGGTAAAAATGGTAATCTTCAAGGAGAGGCTAGAGAGAAAGTGTATCTTCAGTTGCCCAACCACTCTTTACAAATTCTCATTGGACATCCGTCCTCCCCAAGATCCAACTGTGGGGAAACATGTAGCCATACTGGTACCCTCCGTAAGGAGGAACCCCAACCACATCATCAACAATAATCACTCAATGTATCAACCAAACAACATCATCATTTGGAATGTGAGGGGAGCAAATAATGCTAATTTTAGGAGGTATTTTTGAGAGCTCATGGATACGCATAGACCCTATATGGTAGCACTGTTGGAGACCAAAATGGAAAGTCATGTCTCTATTCTGGATGATTTTCACTTCACTGAGATGATAGAAGTCCCTGCCATTGGGCAAACTGGAGGGTTGGTTATTCTGTGGAACCGTGCTGTGGTGACGGTTAATAACTTCACTAGGAATGGTCAAGCTATACATGCGATGATAGAGGTAAATCCTAAAAACCTTACTTGGCTATTTACCATTGTTTATGCTAGTAATAAGGTTTTATATAGACAATTATTATGGAAAAATTTTCAACACACATTTGATCACTATAGTGGTCCGTGGTTAATCGGTGGTGATTTTAATTAAGTTGTAGACACGAGTGACAAATATGGAGGTAGGTACATAAATCAGAAAAGAGATAAATCCCTTATAAAATGTCTAGAATACTGTAATCTAGTGGATCTTGGGTTTAAGGGAAGCAAATACACTTGGTCCAACTATCATAGAAAGAAGGGCCTAATTATGGAAAGACTATATAGAGTTTACTCTAATGATAAATGGTTACAAGCCTATTCAAACGTTACAGTGACTCACCTGCCCAAACTACACTCGGATCACAACCCTATCCTAATTAATCTTAATAATATTATTAATAGGAACAATGCCAGACCCTTTAGGCTTGAGACATTTTGGTGCTCTCACCCAGATTTTCCCAAAGTGGTGTCCAGTAGTTGGGCATACAAGGATGTAAAGGAAGGAGTGGAACCATATCATAAAAATGTGAAATAATGGAGAGATATAACCTTTGATAATATTTTTGCTAGGAAAAAAAAAACCTTAAATCGTATCAAGGGTATTCAAAACTCCTCAAAATACCATACAAGCCAATTCCTTAGAGACCTAGAAGTAAAACTTATCGACGAATATGACACTATTCTTAAGTTGGAAGAGGATTATTGGAAATTACGCTCTAGAGTTAATTGGTTAAATGATGTTGACGCTAACACTAGGTTCTTTCATATTCAAGCTACTAATCGAAGACGTAAAAACAATATCGTGTTTTTTAAGGATAACACAGGGAAATGGATAGAGGACCAAAAATCCCTCATGAATTATATTACTAATTACTACGAGCACATTTTTACAACTTCCTATGACAATACAAAATGGTCAGCCATTAAGAGGGATAACACTTTCTCCTCAATAATTGATCTAACTTCCCTAGATAGTAAGCTAAAAAAATATGAGATTCGAAGGGCAGTATTTTCATTTAAACCTACCAAGGATCCTGGCCCTGATGGGTTGCACCCCTTCTTTTTCCAGAAATTCTGGCCAATCTTAGGTAATAAGGTCATAAGTGGTGTCAAAATTTTTTTGAGAGTAGAATTATGCCTCATGAGGTTAAAAAAACTTACCTTTGCCTAATCCCTAAATTTAATAATGCTAGCCAGTTACAAAACTTCAGACCCATAAGTCTCTGTAACACTTTGTACAAGGTTGTCACTAAAATCATTGCCATTCGAATCAGGCCTTTTCTTAAGCGCCTCATTAATAATCAACAAGCTAGATTTATAAAAGATAGGCATGCTAGTGATCATGCCATTATTGTTCAAGAGGTGCTAACACATTTTAACGGCCGGAAAGGAAAGCAAAATATCATCCTAAAGCTTGATCTAGAAAAGGTCTTTGATAAGTTAGAATAATCTTACATTTACCGAACCCTCAAATATTTTAACTTTCCTCCCGAAATATCTGCCCTAATCCTTAGTTGTATTTCAAATAGTAGTATTTCCATTTTAGTAAATGGCAATAAAACGGAGGAATTTTATCCTACTCGTGGTATTCGCCAAGGCGACCCCATGTCTCCTTATATTTTCATCATGTACATGGACATGCTCTCAAAAAATATAGAGCACCAAGTGGACACTCTTAACTGGGACCCCATAGTGCTATCTAAGAAATGCCCACCCTTGTCACATTTGTTCTTTGCAGACGACCTAACCCTAATGGGTCGTGCAAATACCAAAACCCTCAACACAATGTGGAATAGTATGGACACCTTTTTTCGTCTGTCGGGTCTTAATATAAATAAAGACAAATAAAAAATTATTGTCTCTAAGTCTTGTACTGATGCTCAAATAGCTAAGGCCATGAGCACTTTTGACATAAAATTAGTGACTCCTTTGGTAAGTATCTAGGGTTTCCCATGCCTCACCTCCATCCTAGGCATAAAGACTATCAACCTATTATCGACAAAATGCGAGCCAGACTAAACAACTGGAATGCTAAGTGGCTCAACATGGCAGGCAGATGCACACTCATAACTTATACTCTTAATACTATTCCCAATCACCAAATGCAACTAGCTCTCCTTCCTAGTAAAACTCTAAAAGAAATTGATAAGATTCAATGAGATTTTCTATGGGGTACCACTAGTGACAAGAAAAAAATTCACCTAGTTAATTGGAACATGGTTACCAATGATAAAGAAACTGGTGGTCTTGGCATAAAAAAAGCTAAGTCCAAAAATCTAGCTCTATTAGCCAGCCTTTCTTAGAGAACTCTCACTAACCCTACGTCTCTTTGGGCTCAAGTCCTTACCAGCCTTCATAGTAATAAATCGAGTGGAGGGTCTAACACCTTGGAGAGTCTTTTAAAAGGTTGGAATATTTGTAAGCAAGGAATAAGGTGGCCTATTAATCAATCCTCAAACATGAATCTATGGGAGACAAACTGAATCCCTAACTACTCAAAACTTAGACATAATATCATAGGCCCCCTCAACTATAAAGATGATAGCTTAATAATTAAAGACATAATGGATAATAATAACTGGAACCTTAGAAAAATTTCCTTTGAACTTCCTCAAAGTATTATAGCAAATATCCATTCCTTAATGCCTACATCTAATTCCCCAAAAAAAACATGGTCTCATTTAGAGCATAAACCCTAGTGGGTTGTTTACCACAAACTCTTATTACAAATTAATTGAACCACAATCCACCCCAAATTCTTTATTTAATTGGCTCTGGGGAGCCAAGTGCCCCAGGAAAATAAAATTCTTCCTGTGGAAATGCTAACATACATGCCTTCCTACTAGAGTATTCCTCAGTAATATTGGTATTAATATCGACACAAACTGCCCTGTTTGCAAGGACACTAAGGACACTATACTCTACATGTTTTGGTAATGTATAATTGCTAAAAAAATTTGGCAGTCATTGGGTGTGGACATCAACGCTATAGCACATTTTGATCACTAGGTAGACTTCCTAAGAACTAGAAACCCTAGGCATAATTTTAAACATGTCACCTGGGAAGAAATATTTCCCTTGCACTGGGCAATATTGGCAAACGAGAAATAATAACAATGTGAATAGAACCAGCACATCCATTAATACAAAGAATATCCTTAACCAGGACTTGAAATATCACTTCCTAATTTTAAACCCTTCTACTAACAATACCAAATTCAAACTACAACTTAGATGGCAGCCTCCCCCCCCCCCACAAAAATTGGTATAAACTCAATTTTGATGTTGCGTTTGACCTGAACTCACTCCAGGGGGGTGTTTGGAATAATTCGCAACTCCAAAAGAGATTGGATACTAGGATACTATGACAAACATAACACCACATCTCCGATACAAGCTAAACTCCAAGCATTTCGGCAGTCACTTCAAGTCATCATCCATGAAAAAATATTCCCAATCGAACTGGAAACAGATGCAACGGAGGTCATAAGATTCCGTCATGATGATTATCCCACTTATACTGACTTAGTTTATGAATTCAGGTTGTTAATGGATAAGGCATCCAACCAAGGGGAGATCACAATGAAGCATAGCTTCAGGGAAGGAAACATGGTCGCTCATCTACTAGCAAGAAAAACTTTAATTTCTCCTCCTTGTAATAAAATTTGTTTCTTTAGGGTGCCTCCTGTCTTTGTAATGGATATTTTTGGAAAAGATCAGGATGGTTTTGTGTACTATCGAACTTCCTCGGCAAAAGTATGTAGTAACTTAACAGCACTAGGCAATGAATGTGCCCTAGAAGACATTAGTATCCCCTTGAGGGAAGTATGTATGAATGATAACACTATGGGTCCGGTACCCTAGCAAACTATCCTTGTTTTTGTTTGTTATTATATATATAAATATCTTACCGTTCAAAAAAAAAAGTAAAGGAAATTATACACTAAACTAAAATTTTCAATATAACACAAATTGACAATTTTAACATATATAAACTACAATAACTCAGTGGTATCCCACAAGTGGGTCCTGGGTTTAATATTTATAAACTAAAATCATTAAATTAAAAAATTACAAATAATCTCAACAAAGAACTCTCACGTTTTATAAGAAATTTTCATTTTAGGTCTGGCGGCCCAAAATAATTACAGGCGGTAGTCGAAGAATGCAAAAAATATACATTGATTATGTATATGAAATGTATATTTATGATAAATGAAGTGTTCACTTTCAGCCTGACCGTTTGCCTCCATCACGAACCATCTTGATTACTGCTTTACTGCATCTTTTAGGATTATCGACTGTGTTACTGGAGGTTTTAAAAAAAATGTGTTCGTGGAGGTTTGCCATTAATTAACTCCTACTTCATATATTGTAATATTAACTTCTAAAACTAAAGTATTATATAATTATGCCTTTCTTTAGTTCTATATCGGTAAAATAGAGTTTAGACATGCATATCCTATTAGTGCATATAGAATAGGTAGAATTCCTTTAGTCTTACACTTTGTATTCTAAAGAGTCCTTGTTTACCTAACCTTGTACTCTAGGTAGTATCCTTGTTGATTTGATACATTTTACTCTGTATATATAATAGACAAAGCTCTTATGTTGAGAGCATCTTGGGCAGAATACTATTCTTCACATGGTATCAGATAGCCATTATTAGCCAAACCTATTTCACAAAAAGTTCTTCTCAATCAAATATGGTGAGATCCATCGGGGAAACATCTTTAAAGCCTGTTTCTTCTCAAACATATCCTATTATTCCTTCTAATTGATGTGCAACTTCAGCCACTGGAGCTTCCGTAATTCCTCCTCTCTCTCAAACACTTCCAACATTTTTCCTTCCTCCTATCTCTTATTCAATTTCCTCGGTGCAAACCTCTCTCCCTGGTCAATCTTCCTATATTAACACTTTACCTGGTTCGTTAGTTAGTAGTGTTGGTTTACCCTTTCAATTTCCATTTGCTGGATCTTTGGACCCAATATCATTCTCACAGTTCAATCCCGTCGTTGCTCTTGCTGCACCAAACGTCACAAATCTGGTGACTATAAAGCTTGCCTCTGTTGAAGACTACTTCACATGGCGTACTCAATTTCAATCTTTCCTGCTCTCACATGAACTTCTTGGATTTGTTGATGGCTCAATTTCTCCACCACATCTTTTTATCTATGATGCATCTGGACTTCAACAACCTAATCCTCTTTATAGATAATGGGTTAGAGTTTATCAAAGTGTTCGTTCTTGGCTGTATGTGACGCTTTCTCGAGAAGTTTTCATGGATGTTCATTTAATGCCTACTTCACATGATATCTGGAATTCTCGATAACATCGCTACATGGATGCCAGTTAAGCAAAATCTGTTGAATTAAAGAGACAACTTACTACTCTGTGCAAAAATGACTCTATGTCAATTGATCAGTATCTTCGCGAGGCCAAGCAGATTGCTGAATATCTTGCAGCGATAAATTATCCTGTCTCTTCTCAAGATTTTATTGATCATATGTTTCTTGGATTAGGCAAGGAATATGACACTTTGATTGGGATTATTACACACTTTCCTGGTTCATTGTCGCTTGAAGAATTCAGAACGAAGCTTCTACTCCATGAACAATGATTGAAGTGTTTCAAGGATATAGATACAATTGTCACTCATCAATCGTTTGCTGCTCAAAATGTGACCTGAAATTCCTCAAATGTCTCGGGTATTCAATATGCTTATCCAGGAGGTCGTGGAAGGGGTTGTTCTTTCACTTATAGAGGTTGAGGCCGTGGAGGTAGAGGTCGAGGTTCCTTTAGTCGGGGTCAAAAACATCAGGCATCTCCTGGCAATACTTTTACTCGCAGTGGTTTCCCTAGAGATTCATCGTCAGGTATTGGTAGCTCTCCATATGTTCCTTATATTTCACCATCTGTTAGTGCATCTTCAATTGTCCATTGGAGTTTTAGGTCCTCCACCTTCTTTAACTATTTGTCAAATTTGTGGAAATCCTGGTCATTCTGCTCTTCAGTGTAATAATCATTTTAACCATGCATTTGTTGCTAACGATCTGACTAAGTCTTTCGCTGCTATGTCGGTTGGTGAAACAAATGATGCTACTTGGTATTTAGACTCACCTGCTTCCTCTCACATGACTCCATCTGAAGGTAATTTTATGCATAAATTTGTTTACAATGGTTCTGATCATGTCTTGGTTGGTAATGGATCTTTGCTTAATATTGAAAATATTGGCTACGCTCAGTTGCCCACTCCATCTCGCCCCCTGCATCTGAAATCCATATTTCATGTTCCCCATCTCTGCCATAATTTACTTTCTGTCAAAAGATTATGTAAGGATAATAATTGTGTTGTTAATTTTGACTCATCTTCTGCTATTGTTAAGGACAAAGCCTCGGGTCAAAGTCTCCTTCAAGCTTCAAGTGAGGACGATGTATATCCTTTATGTCCTTGGTTCAGGTCTTCTTCTCCTCAAGCTTATGTTGCTTTTCGTCAGTCTGGTGATACATGAAATCGTCTCTTGGGACATAGTGGTGCTCGTGTTTTATCTACTCTTAAAAACAATAATTCTATTAGTTTTTCAAATTCGTTTAGTAATGAATGTTTCTCTTGTCGTCTAGGAAAGTCTCATCGTTTATCATTCAATCTTGGGAACATTGTAGTTCTTTTCCTTTAGATACCATTCACTCAGATGTTTGGCAATCACCCATCTTATCCAATTTGGGATTTCAGTATTATGTTATTATTGTTGATGATTTTTCTTGATTTACATGGCTTTATCCAATGAAAAATAAATCAGAAGTTTTTACTCATTTTTGTGCCTTTCAAAAGCTGGTGGAAAATTTGTTTAACGCTAAAATAAAAATATTTCAGAGTGATGGAAGAGGCGAGTTTGACAACAAGGCCATGCTTTCACATTTTACTAATTGTGGCATTTCTTTTCATAAGTCGTGTCCGGATACTCCTAACAAAATGGGATTGCTGAACGGAAACATCGACACATTATTGAAATGGTACGCATAATTATAACAGATGCTACTCTCCCGTTTCAATTTTGGGTTGATGCAACCCTTTATGCTGTTTTTACCATTAACAGGTTACCTACACCTATTTTACATGTCCTTTCTCCCCTTGAGAAGCTTTTTCATAAACTTCCAGATTACAACTTTCTCCGAGTTTTTGGTTGTGAATGCTTTCCTAATTTGTCTGCTCGAGTTTCTCATAAGCTTACACCACGTTCAGTTAGATGTGTCTTCTTTGGCTATGCATCTTATTATAAGGGATATCGTTGTTTAGACCCAAAATCTGGTCGTGTATATGTAAGTCGACATGTTATATTTCATGAACTAATTTTTCCATATTCTGAGTTGCCTAGTTCTCATACTGTTGTCTCCCCTTCATCCTCTAATTCTGATCCTCTTGTTGTCATGTCACCTCTAAATCCTAGTATTCCACCACCACAACTTGAATCTTCTGTGTCTACCTGTAAGGCCCCGAAAAATTTTGCTAAGCAATATAGGATTCGGGGTGCCAGGTAGACAAATTTTAATATTTTATGTGCTTTAAATATGAGGTAAATGAATTGGATGAGGTGAATAAGTGTATGAGTCATATAATAAGTAATTTAGGGTCCAAGGAGAGGCCTAAGTCAAAGCCAAGTGGGAAATTTTCATATAGGCTAAAATTCCAAAGGTACTTGCACTAGTCCACACTTTGAACGAGCATATCTAATTATATATAAGGTATTATGTGATGAATAACCTATCAAATAAAATTTCTTTGAGTCTATTTTCCAACTCTTCAAACCGTTCTTCATTTGGACATTCCTACGCAAAGTTATGATCAAATTACCAAAGGCTGGAAAAATGCGATCCTTTGTCAAATCTGCAATCGCATTTCATGTCGCATGTTGATTCTGCGATCGCAGATCAGATCGCAGACTGGGCCAGTGTTGCCCAGTTTTGGAAACCTATTTTGCGATGCACTCTGCAACACACATGTTTGTTCNCCAAGAAGGGCACCCTTGAATCTATACTCATTACTCTATTTCCTTCCGAACCCGAACAGCAGCAGTCCCGATTCCTAGAAGTATAGAATATCAAGACCGTTAGAGCTCCATACTTTTCGCGAACAATGGAGCCTAGTAGCGAGAGAGGCAAGAGGTTTGTATCTGCGATCGCAGACCCTGTTATGGAGGTTTATTTTTCCTATTTTTATAACCCGACCCCATTTTCATAAATAGGTTTAGGGGCTTCATTTGGGGTCATTTTCTACTGATTTTAGAGAGAGATGAGAGCATATAGAGAGAGAAAGAAGGAGCCTAACTTCCTAATCACCCAAATCTTGCTCAAGCCTTCAAGAATCAAGGAAGATAACCTTAGATTGTCCTTCATCCGGGTAAGTCCTACTCCCAAAAATTTCATGCAAGAGGTTAGGGATTCAAATATGTTGTGAGGGTTAGAAGTAGGCCATGCATGTGGGACTAAGTTGTAGTATTTGATATTAAAGAACCAATTTGGGTAAAGGAAGAAGAAATTGCGATTTTTAAACCTTGTAGTCTACTTCACATGTTAGGTGTTTGATGAAATTCCTAAGAGAGTCTTACCATGGTAATCCTTCTAATTATTAATCGATTTCCATTATCTCCTTATTGATTGTTATTGCTAGAGGTGTTGGTGTATTGTATAAACCTAAGGAGAAGCTCTTTGAGGTATGTATGGCTAACTTTAACCTTTGTAGAATCCTCTTGTTGGGTCTGGGCATTCAGTATGTGTACCTTGTTTGAAAATATGTGAATTGATTGTTCAAACGTGTTGAGACGTAAGATTCTATTCTTTGATTATCCTAGTTGATTGCCATACTACCGTGCCATATGAGATTGTAAAAAGTGTTTTGATGTGCTACCTTATTATGTGCAAAGCTCGTAAATGCTCGAGGGTATCGATATGAAAGTATGTGTTAATGAATGAAAGCATGTTAATGTTCCCAAGTGTGGGAATGTATATGACGGCTAAAAACCGTGCGTGGTAAGTAATGAAAAGGAGTATTGTGAAATGATGTAAATGAGTTGAACTATTATGGCAACACCGTGTACATGAATTACTGCTTGGTGAGAGTCATTGTGCCTTGAGCTCAAATAGCGAATTGTTGATATGAACTTGTGTTCCTTGCAAGGAAGGATTCTTGTGATTTGATTGTTTGTGGTTGTTGTTACGAAATATGATTGTCAGGTGGGATCGGGTTGTGCGCCGCAACACAAACTAATAAGGATGATGGGTTGTGAGGTAATAAGGGTGGACGAGGTAATAAGGGTGGCCAAGGTAATAAGGGTGGCCGAGGTAATAAGGATGAAATGCGATCATTATCACTATTGAAATGAAAATCTATGAAACTCTTGAATATGGTGATGTTGAAAGGGGAAAAGGAGAGATTGTGAAACTTGTTGATTTTGGTTGTTTCTTTCCATGTGCATTGATTGATTGGTTCTATTACTGTCTCTTATTTGTGTATTGTTTGATTTGTTCCGTGTTAATTGTCTGAGTATGTGCAAATTGGATGTTCTAAATATGTTGAGGCATGATGCCCTACTCTCTGACTGTCTAGCTGAAATTCATGTATTTGCTATTCGGAATTGTGGAAAGGTGATTTGCTTGTGAATGTTTTTCCATGTGTAAGGTTGGTTAAGTACCCTAATGTGCCGGTATGGAAGATTGGTAGTGAACCCAAGTATGTGAATATGATTAAGTGCTAAGAGCTGTGAAATGATATGATAAACAGGAATTGTGGTTAATTCAGTCCTACTACACTGATTGTGGAAATGTCTTATTTTGACTCGTGTTTTGGGCAATGATCTGTTGTGACTTGATATCGTATGGGTGATTGGTTGTACTGATATTGTGTCCTTATAATGAGATTCTCTGTGAATATGGTGTTGCTGGAAAGGAAAAAGGGGAATCTGTGGAACTTGTGATTTTGATTGTTTCTATTTCTGTGCAATGCTTGCTGATTCTATTACTGTCTCTTATATGTGAATTGCTGATCTTACTTAGCGTAAAGTTTGTTCATACATACCAGTACAATTAAAATGTACTGACGTCCCTTTTGTCGGGGGAGCTACATTCTTATGATGATTGTAGGTGGTTCCATAGTAGGTAATTCAGCCCACCGAACGTAGTGCTTCCTCTCCATTCCGTCAGCTGCATTGGTGAGCCCCACTTCCTCTCGGGACCATGTGTGGTTCATGCCACCTTCTTTTGAGTCTATTGTGTATTGTAAGGTATAGCCGGGGCCTTGTTACCGGCATGTAATGTTATGTTTCTAGTATTCGTAGAGGCTCCGTAGATACAATGTGGGTAGTGTACATATGTATTTTGGGAAAGTAATGGTACGGTTCGGAATCGTCATCCACGTTGGTAAATGTTGTATGTATTTTGTAAGTATTTGTATCATATGTTGGTAATGATAAAAAGTAGAAATGAATTCAAGTTGTAATTTTATGCTTAAGTTACAAATGGCTATTTCACATGAATAATGTATATTGAAATCATGGGGTAACGCGTGGGATAGGAAAGGCAATTCCAGGTCCGCTTGACTGGGGTCCTCCAGTTGAGCGCCGGTCGTGCCCCTCGATTTTGGGCGTGACACTACCACTGTTCCATCCTTACATAACACTTCTCATGTATCTCAACCTTTATCCTCTAGAACTATAGATTCCACAAGTTGTCAGATCTCTCCTGTAGAGCCTATTTAACATGTACCTAGCCTTAGCGAGTCGTTACCTGTAGTTTCTTCACCATCTTTGTCTACCTCATTACCTATTACTAATTCCTCAACTTCGTCATCTACCCCTTCCCAGCATCCAATGCAAACTCGATCTAAGTCTGGTATTTCTAAGCCAAAGAAACAATTTTCTTTGAGTGCTAATATCCATGAATAGGAACCTTCTTGCTTTTCTCAAGTTGTGAAAAATAAGTGGCAACAAGCAATGGCAGATGAATTTAATGCCCTTTTAGAGAATAATACTTGGGTCCTTGTTCCTTTTAACCCTAACATGAACTTAGTCGGTTGAAAATGGGTATATCACATAAAATATAATTCAGAATGGTCCATTGAGCGATACAAGGCTCGCCTTGTAGCACAAGGTTTTCATCAAAAGCCTGGCATCGATTATCATGAGACATTTAGCCCTGTTGTTCGTGTGACAACTGTGAGAATTGTTCTTTCCCCTGCTGTCTCTTTTTCCTGGCAAATTCGTCAGTTAGATGTTAAAAATGCATTCTTGCACGGGGTTCTTACTGTGGAGGTCTACATGAAGCAACCTCGAGGTTTTATTCATCCCCACTATCCTAATCATGTTTGCAAGCTAACCAAAGCTAACCAGGCTTTAGTGCATTTCTTATTTCTCATGGTTTTGCTTACAACAAATCTGATAGTTCGATGTTTATTATCGCTATTATTTTCATGTCCTTATTCTATTACTCTATGTCGATGATATCATTCTAACATGTAGTCATAATGGTCTTCTTGATCAATTTATTTCTCGTCTATCCCATTAGTTTGCTATGAAGGACTTAGGCAATCTCCATTATTTTCTTGGTATTCAAGTAGTTTGTACATCTCACGGTATTCACCTGTCTCAGCAAAAGTACATTTCTGATTTGTTACTTAAATTTCATATGCACATATGCAAACCAGTTTGTACTCCCGTTTCTTCTCGCACTTCTATTTCTCTAATGGACGGTGAGTTACTTTCAGATCCTAGTGAATATAGGAGCATGGTTGGAGATCTTCAATATTTGACTATGACTCATCTGGATATTGCCTATGCTGTAAATGTTGTCTCTCAATTTATGCATGCTCCCCGTACCACTCACATGCATTGTGTCAAGGTGTCACGACCCCAAAACCAATCCAGTCGTGATGGCGCCTATCGTGGAACTAGGCAAGCCTACACTCTTAACCAATTCGATTTTCTCA
Organism: Nicotiana paniculata; assembly: GCA_005239505.1. Classification (NCBI taxonomy): domain Eukaryota; kingdom Viridiplantae; phylum Streptophyta; class Magnoliopsida; order Solanales; family Solanaceae; genus Nicotiana; species Nicotiana paniculata. Next base: position 17,536 of record ML344674.1, on the reverse strand, counting down.
AAACAACATTTAAATATTAACCTTTTTCATTAGAGAATTCGAAATAAAATATAAAGACAAAACCCATACTATAAGAAGAGGGATCCCAAAATCTGGTGTCACTAAGTCATGAGCCATACTACAAATGTGCCAAAATTCATCAAGACACCATTTGTTTGGGAAATAACTAAGAAAACAAACAAAGGAAGGATAGGGAAGGAGAAAGGCGGGTCTGTGATCGTCAAGCAACTACCTCACTCTCTCCGAAGATGAATCGCAACAAGGGATCAACTGACGCTATCATGACCTGGGATGCCGGAATCTGCACACAAGGTGCAGGGGGTAACGTGAGTACACCAACTTAGTAAGTAACAAGCCCAAACTGTGGGCTGAGAGGTAGAGACGGACTAAACCTCCATATTTATGACAGAATCAATGTACAAAAATTTAGGCATGCTTTCAGTTAACTAGATAGCTCAAAGTGATAAGATAAATATAGTTCCGAACAGTTTAACATATGTAACTTAATGTATTCTGCATGCCAATACATCAACAATATGAAATGCAAAATGTGCTCCCACTCTCAAACACTCGTCCACTCAGTACTGTATATGGCTCGCATGGCCCAGGGAAGATCCATCCCAGAATATATACACATCAGACAGAAGTCACTTAGTACTGAGGAAGACCAATCCATCCCAGTGGAGAAGATCCATCTCCAGATAATGATACACCTCACAACCACTCGGTACTATATATGGCTCTACGGCCCATGGAAGATCCATCCCAGAATATGTATACACATCACTGACACCAGTCGCTCAGTACCGAGGAAACATGCCAATCCAGCCTCATGGAGAAAATCCATCTCCAAATATAAACAATTCGGACAAGATCCATGTCCAGGGAAGATCCATCCCTCAAATATCACTGCGCTCACTCGGGGTGTGTTACAGACTCCGGAGGGGCTCCTATAGCCCAAGTGCTATCATAAGCCAGATCCAGGCATAAATAAATATAACATGCTGCGACGTGCAAGCCGATCCCATAACTGTCACTCAATATCAGGCTCTCAGCCTCACTCAGTTATCACGCTCCAGTCTCGCTCACACGGGCTCACAATGCATGGACTAGCCCGAATCAATGATATAATGTGCAAAATAACAATTACCGAGACTGAGACATGGTATGATATGCAATAATAAGACTGCGTATATAATATCAATGAAACCCACGAAATGACATCAATAAGCGACCACTTGGGTCTCAACAGTATCGGCGTGAAGCCTTAACATAATATCTAGCATGATTTCTAGCATGTTTGCATTAATCACATTGACAGTAGCACATATATCAACAAGGAGGAATCACTAAATTGAATCATGGAATGAACCCGGTCACCATTCTCACTTTGCACGCCCGCACGCCCTTACGCTCACACGCCCGTCACTTGACATTTGCGTCACCTCAATTCTTATCATAAAACACATAGTTTGGGGTTTCGAACCCTCAGAACCAAGTTTGGAAGCGTTACTTACTTCAAACTGGGCGAAAATCTACTTCGAAATGCCCCTGCCGCTCGACCCGTCCACAAAGCCCTGAATCTATCCAAAATCAGTATATTATCATTAATATATGCTAAAGGAACGAAACCTACATCAAAATTATCAAATTAGACCACAAATCCCGAGATTGTCCAAACCCGTCCCCCGGGCCCACATCTCGGAATCTGACAAAAATTACAAAACTAGAATCCTTATTCCCTCACAAGTCTACCCATATCAAATTCATCAAATCTGACATCAAATGGCCATTCAATTCTCCAAAATAAACTCTCCAATTTTCCTCCATTTTTCACCAAATTTTCACCCCAAATTTCCAATTTAGATGACAAAAATCAAGACACAATCATGAAATTTAACCAAAATTAAGTGAAAAACACTTACCCCAATCACTTCTCTGAAATTCCCTTCAAGAATCGCCTCAATCCGAGCTCCATAGCTCCAAAAATACAAAAATGGCTGAAACCCTCGAAATAGAGTACTTTATAATCTACCCAGGAATTTACCCTATGCTACCGCGGACAAACTAATGCGATAGCGAAGCACAAAATTTTTCTGCCTTTCTTTTACCCTATGCGATCGCGGCTATTCCCACGCGATCCCGCAGAACAAACATTTCCAACAGCCTTCTCCACCTCTTCCGGAAAGCATCTAGTATAATGGTCATAACGTTTCGCACATAACTCCAAATTAAAATTGGTTTAACTTTCTGAAAACTAGATATCAAGGGATACAACTGTCGTTTTTGGATCATCTTCAAATTTCTTATAGATTGTGAGTTATAAGCTTCCAAAGTCGGGTCAGTGCAACAGATATTTTACTCTATGTGATCGCGGGAAGACTTGTGCAATCGCATAGCACAACTTAATTTTTTCAAATTTTCTCTATGCTAACTCGGCCAGATATATGCTATTGCACTGTACACCCCTGAAGCCAAAAATCAACAACTATAAATGGCCTAGAAATGGTCCGAAACCACCCGAAACTCACCCAAGACCCTCAGGACCTCAACCAAAACATACCAACACATCCCATAACACCACACAAACTTAGTCGAGCCTTAGAATCACCCAAAACAATATCAAAATATCAAATTAACCTCGAATTCAAGCCTAAGGATTTCTAAACTTTCGAAATTCACCAACGGTACCGAAACCAACCAAACCACGTCCGATTGACCTAAAATTTTGCACACGCATCACAAAGATACTACGAACCTATTCCAACTTCCGGAATTCCATTCCAACCCCGATAGCTAGTTTTCCGCTGCCGTCCGGAAATCGCCAAAAATCCAATTTCGCTAATTCAAGCCAATTCTATCACGGACATCCTAATAACATTCCGAACCCACTCCCAAGTCCAAAATCATGTGATGAAGCTATCCGAACTATAAAAACCCAATTCCGATATCATTTACGCATATGTCAACTTCCGGTTGACTTTTCCAACTAAATAACCAACTTAAGAGACTAAATGTCTCATTTCTCTCCAAATTCACTCCGAACCCGAGCCAACCAACCTAACACAATATAATAGAGCTGAACCACATATAATGAAGTAGAAACGGGGGAAACGGGGCTAAAACTCTTGAAACGGCCGATCGGATCATTACATTCCCCCCACTTAAACATACATTCATCCTCGAACATTCCCAGAGTGGTTCCGAAACCATCAAAATTGCCGTGTAATCCTACCATGCACATATCCGGGGGTGACCCCACGTCACCATATCCCATATTGGTCCAATAGCACAACATAACTAAAATTTCGCAACCCAACCTAACCAATAAACCTTAGAACCAAATTTCCACTTCTGAAATAATTTATAAGATCAAAATCTCACATCTATAAACTGTATAAATCCGAACAAGCTGTATCAAACCTTTCCCGTAACCCAAGATGAAATCACATGAAATACCATGTCACTCAAACACTCGCAGCAAAAATTTCTAAGCACAGCAGCTGCTCAAGCAACCAAATGTCGATAATAACCCTACTATCAATCAGAGACCCATTCTAACACCTTTATATACTGCCAATGATGAAAGAGATACACAGAAACCCAAAATCATTCATCAGATCAAAAAATAATGGAACTCCTTATCTTGGACAAGAAATATAGCAAAATCTCTAAGCCGACCAGCATCAATATCCTCCCAAATATACCGCAACCAGATCCGGAAGTACCCGTTCTATTTCTGACTACCTCATCTCATCTACACAACCTCTCTAGCGACATAACGTATCAATACGGCTTAAAGCCACAACCCGTGCAGCCCGCACACTAATAAGAAACATTCCATATTTACTCAAACATGGAAAAATGACATCAAACTAGAGAAGCGTCCCGCAAGATCAACGGGTATCACCACAACGCAAAAAAAAACACACGAATCCAACACAAAAGGATCATATCTCAACACAACTTCGCCGCAATGCGCGACCCCATCCAAGCGTTGGTCCATATTATATACCTCGCTTTCCCTTTCTCAAAATCAACAACCATGCGAAATATGACATCAGGTACTCAAGGTGCATTACCATAATAACGGAGAATCGGACGATACCACGCCATACGGTCCCGAAAGAACATAACCAATACGTCTCAATCTTGCAATACCCAATTACTTACCTTACTAAATTCCCGCTATAAGACCACATAGAACCACAACATGTGTGCCTAAAACAAACGAATCGCAGCTCCCCCGTAGCCAGGAAGAGTAACTCATAAATCATCCTAGAACATAGATAAGTCCAACAACCACTAATGGCATGCCCCTCACAATAGCACTACGGAGCCAATCAATCCAACTCGGTGCAAAACACCTATCCCCACTGGGCCTACTAAGGAACCCCAAATCAATTCGGTCATACACAATAGACAAATGACCCTTCGTAGGTCCATAATGACTGAATCACAACACACACTAACCTCTGAATAACCTTGGATACATTTCTACAACCCTCAACTATGAAATCATTTACTCATAATTCTAGTTCCCAGACTCCAAACCCTCAGAGCACACAAATCACCATATCCGAATCTGAACTCTGTCGCCTGAATGCCTAATACTTCCCCAATACACAATCATACCACGAGGGATGCCCCTACAATCCATATGTGTTACAAGGACAAATTTGAATACCCGCAGCTAACCAACAAGGACAGTACTGCCACACCAATGAAGTATCCATACATCAAAATATAGTGCCTCTTCTGAAACTTATACCTTCATTGAGCCATATCTAAAAGTAACATCATCTATCTGATCATTTGAGATCGTCCATGCTAGCTAAGAATTCAGAACCTTCCTTCCAAATTGCATCGTGACCTTGCACCTGCAATCTTAATACTACATCACACATCGCACCCATTATGCCACCATATAAATGATACGACATCCTCAAATCCACTATGGGTCGCAAGAAACTACATACTCAATCATTTAAGACTTTCCATTTGATTTTTATTTTGGATAAAATTACAATATGCCGCATATCCCATGCGCCAGTTAGGAAATATACATCTCAACTATAGTAGAGACGATTAAGAACCCTTTAAAACCCATTGTAATGAACTAATCCTTCAGGACTGAATCCCTCTAACTCAACTAAGCTACATAGACCAAAACCCAAGAGCATTTCCAAGAATCACACGTAGAACCTTACCACCTTATAAGCACCCAAAAAATCGATCTTACTCATTACCATGCCGATCTAATATACTACCAGGCTGTCCTATTTCTCCAAGATCCTTCTAAGTTACCTTCTAATTGATTCTTCTCCTTGCCATAGTACCAAAATATTCAACCATAAATCACCACGCGAGACCCTAGCACAGAACCACATCGCCCTAAGGCTCATAAAAAGCTGAATATATTTTAACCACCCCAAAGTACCACATTTCAAATACTTACTCTAAAGATAATTTTTATGAATTTAAGCTATTCTCTCCCTTTCATGATACCATAATGTAGAATCCACAATGATATAGAAACATCACCACTCTTGACGCCTTCCAATGAAAAACCTCAGTTTCTAGCCAAATAAACATCTTGAAGATTCCTAAATTTTTTTTCATATAAACCTTGAATCCATTAGAACCGTTCTCGAGAGTCATCCATTTTATGCAAATCTCAATTAAGTTGATCAAACAGATCGAACGACCTGTACCCCATTAACACACCACTACCCAAGGGAGTAACCCACACCCCTAAGCAACCAGGAAAATTCCTACTCCGCACACACTACACCCTTTGCAAATACAACTCAAACATTTAATAAAACCCAATTACCTATAGAGTATAATACAACCTGTACCCAAAGATTTCCATTACTTGAGTCATTCTCGAACTCCACCTCTGCAGGTCATAACTGATTCACCATTATACCTCCAACTGGAACCAATGCATCACATAATCGTGAAACTAACTTATCATTAACAGGCTCCCGCACTTGTCTCAAAGCCATAGATCAAGACAAACAATAACTCTCAACGCCCATACGCTATAACCGCGGCAATACAATAGTGAGATTCAACTAAATCCTCCATAAGCTAATATACACAAACCATATAATACCTAAAATCATTCGCAAATCTTGCATTCACCACTAAACTCACAACACAACATGAGAGGTCCTTCAATCTGCTCACAACTCGAGGCTATACATCAAATCAAGCTGGAAATCAAGCACAAAAATAGTTCTTTCTACCCTCAAGCAGACCCTTCTTGTCACATTAAAATTATATGAACATATCTCGCAGTCACATCATACTCATCACGTAGCTATCCAGCCATCACTTCCACTAATAGGGACATTACCGAACATATAAATCCAAAAGCACGTGCTCACACAATCAACACCTCAGCACTCAAGCCACAGACAAAACCCGGCCTCAAGTCCTCCATACTGACCCATTATCAACATGCTAAATCACATCTCGCACCTCACCCATGGAAATCGCAAGCCATCTATGCACTACTGATACCGAGCGCTCACGTGCGCATTCGAGTACATGAAAGGAATTCAAAGAGTTACGCTTTTGGCTGAAATAAATTCACACGACAAGAATTCAAGAATGTGAGATTTTTCCTAAGGGTTCCGCAGCCTCTCGAAGATAAGTGCAGACGTCTCTGTACCGATCCGCAAGACTCTACTAAACCTGCTCATGGCTTGTGAGACCTATGGAACCTAAGCTCTGATACCAACTTTTCATGATCCCAAAACCAACCCGGTCGTTATGGCACCTATCTAGGAAAGCCTACACTCTTAACCAATTCGATTTTATAATAACAACATTTAAATATTAACCTTTTTCATCAGAGAATCCGAAATAAAAGATAAAGATATAACCCAAATACTATAAGAAGAGAAATCCCAAAATCTGGTGTCACTAAGTCATGAGCCATACTACAACTGTGCCAAAATGCATCAAGACAACATTTCTTTGGGAAATAACTAACAAAAATAAACAAAGGAAGGATAGGGAAGGATAAAGGCGGGTCTGCGATCGCCAAACGGCTACCCCTCTCTCTCCGAAGATGAACCACAACAAGTAATCAACTGGCGCTATCCTGACCTAGGATACTTGAATCTGCACACAAGGTGCATGGGATAACGTGAGTACACCAACTCAGTAAGTAACAAGTCCAAACTGTGGGATGAGAGGTAGAGACAGACTAAACCTCCACATTTATGACAGAATCAATGTGCAGATAATGATACACCCCACAACCACTCGGTACTGTATATGGCTCTACGGACCAGGGAAGATCCATCCAGAATACGTATAAACATCACTAAAACCAGTCGCTTAGTACTGAGGAAACAAAACAATCCCGCCTTATGGAGAAAATCCATCTCCAAATATAAACAATTCGGACAAGATCCATGTCCAGGGAATATCCATCCCTCAAATATCACTGCGCTCACTGGGGGTGTGTTACAGACTCCGGTGGGGCTCCTACAGCCCAAGCGCTATCATAAGCCAAATCCAGGCGTCAATCAATATAACATGCTGTGGCGTGCAGCCCGATCCCATAACTGTCACTAAATATCAGGCTCTCGGCCTCACTCAGTCATCACTCTCCAGTCTCGCTCACACGGGCTCACAATGCATGGACTAGCCCGAATCAATGATATAGTGTGAAAAACAACAATTACCGAGACTGAGACATGATATGATATGCAATAACAAGGTTGAGTATATAATATCAATTAAACCCAAAGAAATGACAACAATAAGCGACCAGTTGGGTTCAACAGTATTGGTGTGAAGCCTTAACATAATATCTAGCATGATTTCTAGCATGTTTGCATTAATCACACTGACAATAGCACATATATCAACAAGGAGGAATCACTAAACTGAGCCATGGAATCAACTAGGTAACCATTCTAACGGTGCACGCCCGCACGCCCGTCACTTGGCATGTGCGTCCCCTCAATTCTAATCATAAAACACATAGTTCGGGGTTTCGAACCCTCAGAACCAAGTTTGTAAGCGTTACTTACCTCAAACCGGACAAAAATCTACTCCGAAATGCCCCTGCCGCTCCACCCGGCCACAAATCACCCTGAGTCTATCCAAAATCAGTATATTATCATTAATATATGCTAAAGGAATGAAGCCCATATCAAAATTATCAAATTAGACCACAAATCCTGAGATTTTCCAAACCCTTCCCCCGGACCCAAGTCTCGGAATCCGACAAAAATCACAAAACTAGAATCCTTATTCTCACGAGTCTACCCATATCAAATTCATCAAAATCAGACATCAAATAACCATTCAATTCCCCAAAATATACTCTCTAAATTTTCACCCCAAATTTCCAATTTAGATGACAAAAATCAAGACACAATCATGAAATTTAACAAAAATTAAGTGAAAAACACTTATCCCTATCACTTCTCAGAAAATCCCTTAAAAAATCGCCTCAATTCGAGCTCCATAGCTCCAAAAATTTAGAAATAGATGAAACCCTCGAAATAAAGTACTTTATAATCTGCCGATGCATTTACCCTATCCTATCGCAGACAAACTAACGCGATAGCGAAGCACAAAATTTACCAGCCCTTCTTTTACCCTATCGTGGCCATTCCCATGCGATCGCGTAGAAAACATTTTTCCAACGGACTTCTCCAACTCTTTCGAACAGCCTCTAGTATAATGGTCATACTGTTTTGTAAAAAACTTCAAATTACAATTGGTTTAACTTTATGAAAACTAGACATCAAGGGCTACAACTATCATTTTTGGATCATCTTCAAATTCTTTATAGATTGTGCGTTATAAGCTTCCAAAGTCAGGTTAGTTCAGCAGAGATTTTACTCTATGCGATCGCGGGAAGACTTACGCAATCGCATAGCACAACAAAATTTTTCCAATTTTTCTCTATGCTAACGCGGCCAGATATATGCTATCGCACTGTACACCCATGAAGCCAAAAACCAGCAACTAGAAATGGTCCGAAACCACCCGAAACTCACCTGGGGCTCTCAGGACCTCAACCAAAACATACCAACACATCCCATAACTTCACACAAACTTAGCCGAGCCTTCGAATCACCCAAAACAACATCAAAACACAAAATTAACCCCGAATTCAAGCCTAAGGATTTCTAAACTTCCGAAATTCGCCAACGGTGCTGAAACCAACCAAACCATGTCCGATGGACCTGAAATTTTGCACACACATCACAAATGACACTATGAACCTATTCCAACTTTCGGAATTCCATTCCGACCCCGATAGCTAGTTTTCCACTGCCGATCGGAAATTGCCAAAAATCCAATTTCGCTAATTCAAGCCAATTCTACCATTGACATCCGAATAACATTCCAAACCCACTCCTAAGTCGAAAATCATGTGACGAAGCTATCCGAACCATAAAAATCCGATTTCGAGATCATTTACGCATATGTCAACTTCCGGTTGACTTTTCCAACTAAATAACCAACTTAAGAGACTAAATGTCTCATTTCTCTCTAAATTCACTCCGAAACCGAGCCAACCAACCTAACACAATATAATAGAGCTGAACCACATATAATGAAGTAGAAATAGGGGAAACGGGGCTAAAACTCTCGAAATGGCCGATCGGGTCGTTACATTCTCCCCCACTTAAACATACATTCGTCCTCGAACATTCCCAGAGTTGTTCCAAAAACCATCAAAATTTCTGTGTAATCCTACCATGCACATATCCGGGGGTGACCCCACGTCACCATATCCCATATTGGTCCAATAGCACAACATAACTGAAATTTCGCAACCCAACCTAACCCATAAACCTTAGAACCAAATTTTCACTTCTGAAATAATTTATAAGATCAAAATCTCACATCTATAAACTGTATAAATCCGGACAAGCTGTATCAAACCTTTCCCGTAGCTCATGATGAAATCACATGAAATACCACGTCACTCAAACACTCGCAGCAAAAATTTCTAAGTGCAGCAGCTGCTCAAGCAACCAAATGCCGATAATAACCCTACTATTAAACAGAGGCCCGTTCTAACACCTTTATATACTGCCAATGATGAAAGAGATACACAAAAACCTAAAATCATTCGTCAGATCAAAAAATAATGGAACTCCCTCTCTTCGACAGTAAATATAGCAAAATCTCTATGCCGACCAGCATCAATATCTCCCAAATATACTGCAACCAGATCCGGAAGTACCCATTCTAGGTCTGACGACCTCATCTCATCTACCACAACCACTCTAGCGACATAACGTATCAATACGGCTTAAAGCCACAACCCGTGAAGCCCGTGCACTAATAAGCAACATTCCATATGTACTCAAATATGGAAAAATGACATCGAAGTAGAGAACCGTCCCTCAAGATCAACGAGTATCACCACAACACAACAAAAACACACGAATCCAACACACAAGGATCATATCTCAACACAACTTCGCTGCAATGCGCGTCCCCATCCAAGCGTTGGTCCATATTATAGACCTCGCTTTCCCTTGCTCAAAATCAACAACCATACGAAATCTGACATCAGGTACTCAAGGTGCATTACCATAATCACGGAGAATCGGACGATACCACGCCATACTGACCCGAAAGAACATAACCAATACGTCTTAATCCTACATACCCAATTACTTACCTTACTAAATTCCCGCTATAAGACCACATAGAACCACAACATGTGTGCCTAAAACAAACGAATCGCAGCTCCCCCGTAGCAGGGAAGAGTAACTCATAAATCATCCCAGAACACAGATAGGACCAACAACCACCAACTGGCATGCCCCTCACAATAGCACTACGGAGCCAATAAATCCAACTCGGTGCAAAACACCTATCCCCACTGGGCCTACTAAGGAACCCCAAATCAATCCGGTCATACACAATAGGCAAATGACCCTCCGAATGTCCATAATGACTGAATCAAAACACACACTAACCTCTGACTAACCTTGACTACATTTCTACAGCCCTCAACTATGAAATCATTTACTCATAATTCGAGTTCCCAGACTCCAAACCCTTAGAGCACACAAATCACCATATCCGAATCTGAACTCCGTCGCCTGAATGCCTAATACTTCCCCAATACACAATCATACCACGAGGGATACCCCTACAATCCATATGTGTTACAAGGCCAAATTTGAATACCCGCAGATAACCAACAAGGAGAGTACTGCCACACCAATGAAGTATCCATACATCAAAACATAGGGCCTCTTCTGAAACTTATACCTTCATTGAGCCATATCTAAAAGTAACATCATCTATCTGATCATCTGAGATCGTCCATGCTAGCTAAGAATTCAGAACCTTCCTTCCAAATTGCATCGTGACCTTGCACCTGCAATATCAATACTACATCACACATCGCACCCATTATGATACCATATGAATGATACGGCAACCTCAAATCCACTCTGGGTCGCAATCAACGACATACTCAATCAGTTAAGACTTTCCATTTGATTTTTATTTTGGATAAAATTACAATATGCAGCATGCCCCACGCGCCAGTTAGGAAATATACATCTCAACTATAGTAGAGATGATGAAGAACCCTCTAAAACCCATTGTAATGAACTAATCCGTCAGGACTGAATCCCTCTAACTCAACTAAGCTACGCAGGCCGTCAAAACCCAAGAGCATTGCCAAGAATCACACGTAGAACCTTACCACCTCATAAGCACCCAAAGAATCGATCTTACTCATTACCATGCCGATCTAATCTACTACCATGCTGTCCTATTTCTCCAAGATCCTTCTAAGTTACCTTCTAATTGATTTTTCTCCTTGCCATAGTACCAAAATATTCAACCATAAATCACCACGCGAGACCCTAGCACAGAACCACATCGCCCTAAGGCTCATAAACCGCTGAATATATTTTAAGCACCCCAAAGTACCACATCTCAAATACTTACTCGAAAGAGACCTTTTATGAATTTAATCTATTCTCCCCCTTTCATGATACCGTAATTTAGAATCCACAATGATATAGAAATATCACAACTCTTGACGCCTTCCATTGAAAAATCTCAGTTTCTAGCCAAATACACATCTTGAAGATTCCTATTTTTTTTTCATATAAACCTTGAATCCATCAGAACCGTTCTCGAAAGTCATCCATTTTATGCAAATCTCAATTAAGTTGATCAAATAGATCGAACGATCTGTACCCCGTTAACACACCACCACCCAAGGGAGTAACCCCCACCCCTAAGCAACCAGGAAAATTCCTACTCCGCACACACTGCACCCTTTACAAATACAACTCAAACATTCAATAAAACCCAATTACCTATAGAGTATAATACAACATGTACCCAAAGATTTCCATTACTTGAGTCATTCTCGAACTCCACCTCTGCAGGTCATAACTGATTCACCATTATACCTCAAACTGGAACCAATACATCATATAATCGTGCAACTAACTTATCATTAACAGGCTCCCGCACTTGGCTCAAATCCATAGATCAAGACAAGCAATAACTCTCAACGCCCATACGCTATCACCGCCGCAATACAATAGTGAGATTCAACTAAATCTTCCATAAGCTCATATACACAAACCATCTAATACCTAAAATCATTCGCAAATATTGCATTCACCACTAAACTCACAACACAACATGAGAGGTCCTTCAATGTGCTCACAACTCGAGGCTATACATCAAATCAAGCTGGAAATCAAGCACAAAAATAGTTCTTTCTACTCTCAAGCAGACCTTTCTTGTCACATTAAAATTATATGAACATATCTCGCAGTCAGATCATACTCATGTAGCTATCCAGCCATCACTTCCACTAATAGGGACATTACTGAACATATAAATCCAAAAGCACGTGCTCACACAATCAACACCTCAGCACTCAAGCCACAAACAAAACCCGGCCTCTAGTCCTCCAGAATAACCCATTATCAACATGCTAAATCACATCTTGCACCTCACCCATGGAAATCGCAATCCATATATGCACTACTGATACCTAACGCTCACGTGCGCATTCGAGTACATGAAAGGAATTCAAAGAGTTACGCTTTTGGCTGAATAAATGAATTCACACGACAAGAATTCAAGAATGTGAGATTTTTCCTAAGGGTTCTGCAGCCTCTCGAAGATAAGTGTAGACGTCTCCGTACGGATCCGAGAGACTCTACTAAACCTGCTCATGGCTTGTGAGACCTATGTAACCAAAGCTCTGATACTAACTTGTCATGATCCCAAAACCAACCCGGTCATGATGGCGCCTATCGTGGAACTAGGCAAGCCTACACTCTTTACCAATTCGATTTATCATAACAACATTTAAATATTAACCTTTTTCAGCAGAAAATCCGAAATAAAAGATAAAGATAAAACCCAAATACTATAAGAAGAGAAATCCAAAAATCTGGTGTTACTAAGTTATGAGCCATACTACAACTGTGCCAAAATGCATCAAATCAACATTTGTTTGGGAAATAACTAACAAAAATACACAAAGGAAGGATAGGGAAGGAAAAAGTCAGGTCTGCGATCGCCAAACGACTACCCCTCTCTCTCCAAAAATGAACCACAACAAGCAATCAACTGGCACTATCTTGGCCTGGGATACCTGAATCTGAACACAAGGTGCATGGGGTAACGTGAGTACACCTACTCAGTAAGTAACAAGTCCAAACTGTGGGCTGAGAGGTAGAGACAGACTAAACCTCCACATTTATGACATTATCAATGTACAGAAATTTAGGCATGCTTTCAGTTAACTAGACAGCTCAAAGTCATAAGATCAGTACAATTCTGAACAGTTTAACATATGTAACTCAACTTATTCTGCATGCCAATGCGTGAACAATATGAAATGTACAATGTGCTCCCACTCTCAAACGCTCGTCCACTCAGTACTGTATATGGCTCGCATGGCCCAGGGAAGATCCATCCTAGAATATATACAAATCAGATAGAAGTCACTTAGTACTGAAGAAGGCCGATCCATCCCTATGGAGAAGATCCATCTCTAGATAATGATATACCCCACAAACACTCGGTATTGTATATGGCTCTACCGCCCAGGGAAGATCCATCCAGAATACGTATACACATCATTGACACCAGTCGCTCAGTAGTGAGGAAATAGGACAATCCAGCCTCATGGAGAAAATCCATCTCCAAATATAAACAATTCGGACAAGATCCATGTCCAGGGAAGATCAATCCCTCAAATATCACTACGCTAACTGGGGGTGTGTTAGAGACTCCGGTGGGGCTCCTACAGCCCAAGCGCTATCATAAGCCACATCCAGGCATAAATCAATATAACATGCTGCGACGTGCAACCCGATCCTATAACTGTCACTCAATATCAGGCTCTCGGCCTCACTCAGTCATCACTCTCCAGTCTCGCTCACACGGGCTCACAATGCATGGACTAGCCCGAATCAATGATATAGTGTGCAAAACAACAATTACCGAGACTGAGATATGATATGATATGCAATAACAAGACTGAGTATATAATATCAATGAAACCTATGAAATGACAGCAATAAGCGACCACTTGGGTTCAACAGTATTGGTGTGAAGCCTTAACATAATATCTAGCATGATTTCTAGCATGTTTGCATTAATCACATTAACAATAGCACATATATCAACAAGGAGGAATCACTAAACTGAGCCATGGAATCAACCAGGTAACCATTCTCACGGTGCACGCCCGTAACTTGACATGTGCGTCACCTCAATTTTAATCATAAAACACATAGTTCGGGATTTCGAACCCTCAGAACCAAGATTGTAAGTGTTACTTACCTCAAAGCGGACAAAAATCTACTCCGAAATGCCCCTGCTGCTCCACCCGGCCACAAATCACCATGAATCTATCCAAAATCAGTATATTATCATTAATATATGCTAAAGGAATGAAGCCCATATCAAAATTATCAAATTAGACTACAAATCCGAGATTTTCCAAACCCGTCCCCCGAGCCCACGTCTCGGAATCTGAAAAAAATCACAAAACTAGAATCCTTATTCCCTCACGAGTCTACCCATATCAAATTCATCAAAATCTGACATCAAATGACCATTCAATTCCCCAAAATAAACTCTCTAAATTTTCACCCCAAATTTCCAATTTAGATGACAAAAATCAAGACACAATCATGAAATTTAAAAATTAAGTGAAAAACACTTATCCCTATCACTTCTCTGAAAATCCCTTCACAAAACGCCTCAATCTGAGTTCCATAGCTCCAAAAATGTAAAAATAGTTGAAACCCTCGAAATAAAGTACTTTATAATCTGCCCATGCATTTACCCTATGCTATCGTGGACAAACTAATGCGATAGCGAAGCACAAAATTTACCTGCCCTTCTTTTACCCTATGCGATCGTGGCCATTCCTATGCGATCGCGTAGAACAAATTTTTCCAACGGCCTTCTCCAACTCTTTCGGACAGCCTCTAGTATAATGGTCATACTGTTTTGTACAAAATTTCAAATTACAATTGGTTTAACTTTGTGAAAACTAGACATCAACGTCTACAACTATTACTTTTGGATCATTTTCAAATTCTTTATAGTTTGTGAGTTATAAGCTTCCAAAGTCAGGTTAGTTCAGCATAGATTTTACTCTATGCGATCGCGGGAAGACTTACGCAATCGCATAGCACAACTAAATTTTTCCAAATTTTCTCTATGCTAACGCGGCCAAATATATTCTATCACACTGTACACCCCTGAAGCCAAAAACCAACAACTAGAAATGGTCCGAAACCACCCGAAACTCACCTGAGGCTCTCGGGACCTCAACCAAAACATACCAACACATCCCATAACATAAAACAAACTTAGCTAAGCCTTCGGATCACCCAAAATAAAATCAAAACACCAAATTAACCCCGAATTCAAGCCTAAGGATTTCTAAACTTTCGAAATTCGCCAACGGTGCTGAAACCAACCAAACCATGTCCGATTGACCTGAAATTTTGCAAACACATCACACACGACACTATGAACCTATTCCAACTTCCGATATTCCATTCCAACCCTGATAGCTAATTTTTCACTGCCGACTGGAAATCCCCAAAAATCTAATTTTGCTAATTCAAGCCTTATTCTACCACAGACATCCGAATAATATTCCAAACCATTCTGTGATGACCCGGCCGGTCGTCTTAAGAATTTACGCTTCGATCCCCTATTAACTGTGTTCCCTAAGTCTATTTCTGCAAAATGGAATTGCCGGGACGTCTATTTTGGAGTTTCGAAGAGTTTTGGGGCACTTAGTCCCTAAATGAGAGCTTAAGTGTTGGAAAGTTTCCCAAAGTTGGGGCAGTGTGAAGACGGCCTCGGAATGGAAATCTGATAGTTTTGTTAGCTTCGTAGGGTGATTTTGGGGTTGGGAGCATGTTCGGTATGCATTTTGGAAATCCGTAGCTCATTTAGGCTTGAAATGCCGAAGTTTGAATTGTTGAAGATCCGGTCCGATAGTGAGATTTTTATCTGAGGGTTGGAATGGAATTCCGAAAGTCGCAGTAGTTCCTTCATGTCATATGGGATGTGTGTGCAAAATTTCAGGTCATTCGGATGTGTTTTAGTTAGATTTTTGAGCGAAAGCGTGTTTTGATGAAATTGGAAGTTCTTAGACTCAAATCCTTGTTTAGTTTGAGATTCCGATGTTGGTTTAGGTGGTTTAAGGATTGGTACAAGTTTGAATGATGTTATGGGATATGTGCGTAGGTTTGGTTGAGGTTCCGGAGGCCTCGGGTGTGTTTCGGATGCTCAACGGGTCATTTCCTCCTATTTTTGAACTGCTGTTGCTGTTTCTGGTGCGCCTTCATCGCGGCCGCGAGCTTCCCTTCACGATCGCGAAGGCTTATTTGACCACCTGGAACTTTTCTTCTTCGCGTTCGCGACCGGTCCCTCCGCGTTCGCGTAGCTTCACCTCCTCCTTCATCGCGTTCGCATTCCCCGTGTCGCGTTCGCGTAGCCTTGTCAACCCAGGCCTTCGCGTTCGCGTACTGCTCCTCGCGATCACGAAGAGCAATCTTGACAGCCTCCATTTTTCTTCTTCGCGAATGCGTGACTTCTTTCGAGTTCGCGATTCAGTAAATGGCTGGGCAGTATAAACATCTCAAAATCCGAGGGTTAGCCATTTTTACCAAAACTCAAGCTTGAGAGCTCGGATTTGAGAGAGATTTCGAGGGTTTTTCAGAGGAAATGATTGGGTAATGATTCAAAACTCCTTTTTTCTTATAACCCGCTAATCTAATCACGAATTCCTCTTCTAATTTCAGATTTTGCAGGGAAAATGCGCAAGTCTTCATAGACCAAATTATTGAATTTTGAGTGGGTGATTTACCTCCGAATTGAGAGATTTTTATATGGTTGGACTCGTGAGAGTACGATGGTTCTGAAAATGTAAAATTTATCCGATTCGGAGATGTTGGCCTGAGGGGCGTTTTGGTCATTTTACCTAATTTCGCGCCTTAGCTTTGAATTA